>JAULUE010000166.1:0-10000 GCA_036324585.1 Champsocephalus esox | reverse complement strand
TAGACTGCAGGGTAGCTGGTGGAGGAGCAGCTAGTCTGAAGTACTTTGTAGACTGCAGGGTAGCTGGAGGAGGAGCAGCTAGTCTGAAGTACTTTGTAGACTGCATGGTAGCTGGAGGAGGTGCAGCTAGTCTGAAGTACTTTGTAGACTGCAGTGTAGCTGGAGGAGGTGCAGCTAGTCTGAAGTACTTTGTAGACTGCAGGGTAGCTGGAGGAGGAGCAGCTAGTCTGAAGTACTTTGTAGACTGCAGCTAGTCTGAAGTACTTTGTAGACTGCAGGGTAGCTGGTGGAGGAGCAGCTAGTCTGAAGTACTTTGTAGACTGCAGCTAGTCTGAAGTACTTTGTAGACTGCAGGGTAGCTGGTGGAGGTGCAGATAGTCTGAAGTACTTTGTAGACTGCAGGGTAGCTGGTGGAGGTGCAGCTAGTCTGAAGTACTTTGTAGACTGCAGGGTAGCTGGTGGAGGAGCAGCTAGTCTGAAGTACTTTGTAGACTGCAGGGTAGCTGGTGAAGGAGCAGCTAGTCTGAAGTACTTTGTAGACTGCAGGGTAGCTGGTGGAGGTGCAGCTAGTCTGAAGTACTTTGTAGACTGCAGCTAGTCTGAAGTACTTTGTAGACTGCACGGTAGCTGGTGGAGGAGCAGCTAGTCTGAAGTACTTTGTAGACTGCACGGTAGCTGGTGGAGGTGCAGCTAGTCTGAAGTACTTTGTAGACTGCAGGGTAGCTGGTGGAGGAGCAGCTAGTCTGAAGTACTTTGTAGACTGCAGGGTAGCTGGTGGAGGTGCAGCTAGTCTGAAGTACTTTGTAGACTGCAGGGTAGCTGGTGGAGGAGCAGCTAGTCTGAAGTACTTTGTAGACTGCAGGGTAGCTGGTGGAGGTGCAGCTAGTCTGAAGTACTTTGTAGACTGCAGGGTAGCTGGTGGAGGAGCAGCTAGTCTGAAGTACTTTGTAGACTGCAGGGTAGCTGGTGGAGGTGCAGCTAGTCTGAAGTACTTTGTAGACTGCAGGGTAGCTGGTGGAGGAGCAGCTAGTCTGAAGTACTTTGTAGACTGCAGGGTAGCTGGTGGAGGTGCAGCTAGTCTGAAGTACTTTGTAGACTGCAGGGTAGCTGGTGGAGGTGCAGCTAGTCTGAAGTACTTTGTAGACTGCAGGGTAGCTGGTGGAGGAGCAGCTAGTCTGAAGTACTTTGTAGACTGCAGGGTAGCTGGAGGAGGTGCAGCTAGTCTGAAGTACTTTGTAGACTGCAGGGTAGCTGGTGGAGGTGCAGCTAGTCTGAAGTACTTTGTAGACTGCAGGGTAGCTGGTGGAGGAGCAGCTAGTCTGAAGTACTTTGTAGACTGCAGGGTAGCTGGTGGAGGAGCAGCTAGTCTGAAGTACTTTGTAGACTGCAGGGTAGCTGGTGGAGGAGCAGCTAGTCTGAAGTACTTTGTAGACTGCAGGGTAGCTGGTGGAGGTGCAGCTAGTCTGAAGTACTTTGTAGACTGCAGGGTAGCTGGTGGAGGTGCAGCTAGTCTGAAGTACTTTGTAGACTGCAGGGTAGCTGGAGGAGGTGCAGCTAGTCTGAAGTACTTTGTAGACTGCAGGGTAGCTGGAGGAGGAGCAGCTAGTCTGAAGTACTTTGTAGACTGCAGGGTAGCTGGTGGAGGAGCAGCTAGTCTGAAGTACTTTGTAGACTGCAGTGTAGCTGGAGGAGGTGCAGCTAGTCTGAAGTACTTTGTAGACTGCAGGGTAGCTGGTGGAGGAGCAGCTAGTCTGAAGTACTTTGTAGACTGCAGCTAGTCTGAAGTACTTTGTAGACTGCAGGGTAGCTGGTGGAGGAGCAACTAGTCTGAAGTACTTTGTAGACTGCAGCTAGTCTGAAGTACTTTGTAGACTGCAGGGTAGCTGGTGGAGGAGCAGCTAGTCTGAAGTACTTTGTAGACTGCAGGGTAGCTGGTGGAGGTGCAGCTAGTCTGAAGTACTTTGTAGACTGCAGGGTAGCTGGTGGAGGAGCAGCTAGTCTGAAGTACTTTGTAGACTGCAGGGTAGCTGGTGGAGGAGCAGCTAGTCTGAAGTACTTTGTAGACTGCAGGGTAGCTGGTGGAGGTGCAGCTAGTCTGAAGTACTTTGTAGACTGCAGGGTAGCTGGTGGAGGAGCAGCTAGTCTGAAGTACTTTGTAGACTGCAGGGTAGCTGGTGGAGGAGCAGCTAGTCTGAAGTACTTTGTAGACTGCAGGGTAGCTGGTGGAGGAGCAGCTAGTCTGAAGTACTTTGTAGACTGCAGGGTAGCTGGTGGAGGTGCAGCTAGTCTGAAGTACTTTGTAGACTGCAGGGTAGCTGGTGGAGGTGCAGCTAGTCTGAAGTACTTTGTAGACTGCAGGGTAGCTGGTGGAGGAGCAGCTAGTCTGAAGTACTTTGTAGACTGCAGGGTAGCTGGTGGAGGTGCAGCTAGTCTGAAGTACTTTGTAGACTGCAGCTAGTCTGAAGTACTTTGTAGACTGCAGGGTAGCTGGTGGAGGAGCAGCTAGTCTGAAGTACTTTGTAGACTGCAGGGTAGCTGGTGGAGGTGCAGCTAGTCTGAAGTACTTTGTAGACTGCAGGGTAGCTGGTGGAGGAGCAGCTAGTCTGAAGTACTTTGTAGACTGCAGGGTAGCTGGTGGAGGTGCAGCTAGTCTGAAGTACTTTGTAGACTGCAGGGTAGCTGGAGGAGGAGCAGCTAGTCTGAAGTACTTTGTAGACTGCAGGGTAGCTGGTGGAGGTGCAGCTAGTCTGAAGTACTTTGTAGACTGCAGGGTAGCTGGTGGAGGTGCAGCTAGTCTGAGTACTTTGTAGACTGCAGCTAGTCTGAAGTACTTTGTAGACTGCAGGGTAGCTGGTGGAGGAGCAGCTAGTCTGAAGTACTTTGTAGACTGCAGGGTAGCTGGTGGAGGTGCAGCTAGTCTGAAGTACTTTGTAGACTGCAGGGTAGCTGGTGGAGGAGCAGCTAGTCTGAAGTACTTTGTAGACTGCAGGGTAGCTGGTGGAGGAGCAGCTAGTCTGAAGTACTTTGTAGACTGCAGGGTAGCTGGTGGAGGTGCAGCTAGTCTGAAGTACTTTGTAGACTGCAGGGTAGCTGGTGGAGGTAGCAGCTAGTCTGAAGTACTTTGTAGACTGCAGGGTAGCTGGTGGAGGAGCAGCTAGTCTGAAGTACTTTGTAGACTGCAGGGTAGCTGGTGGAGGTGCAGCTAGTCTGAAGTACTTTGTAGACTGCAGGGTAGCTGGTGGAGGAGCAGCTAGTCTGAAGTACTTTGTAGACTGCAGGGTAGCTGGTGGAGGTGCAGCTAGTCTGAAGTACTTTGTAGACTGCAGGGTAGCTGGTGGAGGAGCAGCTAGTCTGAAGTACTTTGTAGACTGCAGGGTAGCTGGTGGAGGTGCAGCTAGTCTGAAGTACTTTGTAGACTGCAGGGTAGCTGGTGGAGGTGCAGCTAGTCTGAAGTACTTTGTAGACTGCAGGGTAGCTGGAGGAGGAGCAGCTAGTCTGAAGTACTTTGTAGACTGCAGGGTAGCTGGTGGAGGAGCAGCTAGTCTGAAGTACTTTGTAGACTGCAGGGTAGCTGGTGGAGGAGCAGCTAGTCTGAAGTACTTTGTAGACTGCAGGGTAGCTGGTGGAGGTGCAGCTAGTCTGAAGTACTTTGTAGACTGCAGGGTAGCTGGTGGAGGTGCAGCTAGTCTGAAGTACTTTGTAGACTGCAGGGTAGCTGGTGGAGGTGCAGCTAGTCTGAAGTACTTTGTAGACTGCAGGGTAGCTGGTGGAGGAGCAGCTAGTCTGAAGTACTTTGTAGACTGCAGGGTAGCTGGTGGAGGAGCAGCTAGTCTGAAGTACTTTGTAGACTGCAGGGTAGCTGGTGGAGGAGCAGCTAGTCTGAAGTACTTTGTAGACTGCAGGGTAGCTGGTGGAGGTGCAGCTAGTCTGAAGTACTTTGTAGACTGCAGGGTAGCTGGTGGAGGTGCAGCTAGTCTGAAGTACTTTGTAGACTGCAGCTAGTCTGAAGTACTTTGTAGACTGCAGGGTAGCTGGTGGAGGAGCAGCTAGTCTGAAGTACTTTGTAGACTGCAGGGTAGCTGGTGGAGGTGCAGCTAGTCTGAAGTACTTTGTAGACTGCAGGGTAGCTGGTGGAGGAGCAGCTAGTCTGAAGTACTTTGTAGACTGCAGGGTAGCTGGTGAAGGTGCAGCTAGTCTGAAGTACTTTGTAGACTGCAGGGTAGCTGGTGGAGGAGCAGCTAGTCTGAAGTACTTTGTAGACTGCAGGGTAGCTGGTGGAGGAGCAGCTAGTCTGAAGTACTTTGTAGACTGCAGGGTAGCTGGTGGAGGTGCAGCTAGTCTGAAGTACTTTGTAGACTGCAGGGTAGCTGGTGGAGGTGCAGCTAGTCTGAAGTACTTTGTAGACTGCAGGGTAGCTGGTGGAGGTGCAGCTAGTCTGAAGTACTTTGTAGACTGCAGGGTAGCTGGTGGAGGAGCAGCTAGTCTGAAGTACTTTGTAGACTGCAGGGTAGCTGGTGGAGGAGCAGCTAGTCTGAAGTACTTTGTAGACTGCAGGGTAGCTGGTGGAGGTGCAGCTAGTCTGAAGTACTTTGTAGACTGCAGGGTAGCTGGTGGAGGAGCAGCTAGTCTGAAGTACTTTGTAGACTGCAGGGTAGCTGGTGGAGGTGCAGCTAGTCTGAAGTACTTTGTAGACTGCAGGGTAGCTGGTGGAGGTGCAGCTAGTCTGAAGTACTTTGTAGACTGCAGGGTAGCTGGTGGAGGAGCAGCTAGTCTGAAGTACTTTGTAGACTGCAGGGTAGCTGGTGGAGGAGCAGCTAGTCTGAAGTACTTTGTAGACTGCAGGGTAGCTGGTGGAGGAGCAGCTAGTCTGAAGTACTTTGTAGACTGCAGGGTAGCTGGTGGAGGTGCAGCTAGTCTGAAGTACTTTGTAGACTGCAGGGTAGCTGGTGGAGGTGCAGCTAGTCTGAAGTACTTTGTAGACTGCAGGGTAGCTGGTGGAGGTGCAGCTAGTCTGAAGTACTTTGTAGACTGCAGGGTAGCTGGTGGAGGAGCAGCTAGTCTGAAGTACTTTGTAGACTGCAGGGTAGCTGGTGGAGGTGCAGCTAGTCTGAAGTACTTTGTAGACTGCAGGGTAGCTGGTGGAGGTGCAGCTAGTCTGAAGTACTTTGTAGACTGCAGGGTAGCTGGTGGAGGTGCAGCTAGTCTGAAGTACTTTGTAGACTGCAGGGTAGCTGGTGGAGGAGCAGCTAGTCTGAAGTACTTTGTAGACTGCAGGGTAGCTGGTGGAGGAGCTAGTCTGAAGTACTTTGTAGACTGCAGCTAGTCTGAAGTACTTTGTAGACTGCAGGGTAGCTGGTGGAGGAGCAGCTAGTCTGAAGTACTTTGTAGACTGCAGGGTAGCTGGTGGAGGAGCAGCTAGTCTGAAGTACTTTGTAGACTGCAGGGTAGCTGGTGGAGGTGCAGCTAGTCTGAAGTACTTTGTAGACTGCAGGGTAGCTGGTGGAGGAGCAGCTAGTCTGAAGTACTTTGTAGACTGCAGGGTAGCTGGTGGAGGAGCAGCTAGTCTGAAGTACTTTGTAGACTGCAGGGTAGCTGGTGGAGGAGCAGCTAGTCTGAAGTACTTTGTAGACTGCAGGGTAGCTGGTGGAGGTGCAGCTAGTCTGAAGTACTTTGTAGACTGCAGGGTAGCTGGTGGAGGAGCAGCTAGTCTGAAGTACTTTGTAGACTGCAGGGTAGCTGGTGGAGGAGCAGCTAGTCTGAAGTACTTTGTAGACTGCAGGGTAGCTGGTGGAGGTGCAGCTAGTCTGAAGTACTTTGTAGACTGCAGGGTAGCTGGTGGAGGTGCAGCTAGTCTGAAGTACTTTGTAGACTGCAGGGTAGCTGGTGGAGGTGCAGCTAGTCTGAAGTACTTTGTAGACTGCAGGGTAGCTGGTGGAGGTGCAGCTAGTCTGAAGTACTTTGTAGACTGCAGGGTAGCTGGTGGAGGTGCAGCTAGTCTGAAGTACTTTGTAGACTGCAGGGTAGCTGGTGGAGGAGCAGCTAGTCTGAAGTACTTTGTAGACTGCAGGGTAGCTGGTGGAGGTAGCAGCTAGTCTGAAGTACTTTGTAGACTGCAGGGTAGCTGGTGGAGGTGCAGCTAGTCTGAAGTACTTTGTAGACTGCAGGGTAGCTGGTGGAGGTGCAGCTAGTCTGAAGTACTTTGTAGACTGCAGGGTAGCTGGTGGAGGAGCAGCTAGTCTGAAGTACTTTGTAGACTGCAGGGTAGCTGGTGGAGGTGCAGCTAGTCTGAAGTACTTTGTAGACTGCAGGGTAGCTGGTGGAGGTGCAGCTAGTCTGAAGTACTTTGTAGACTGCAGGGTAGCTGGTGGAGGTGCAGCTAGTCTGAAGTACTTTGTAGACTGCAGGGTAGCTGGTGGAGGTGCAGCTAGTCTGAAGTACTTTGTAGACTGCAGGGTAGCTGGTGGAGGTGCAGCTAGTCTGAAGTACTTTGTAGACTGCAGGGTAGCTGGTGGAGGTGCAGCTAGTCTGAAGTACTTTGTAGACTGCAGGGTAGCTGGTGGAGGTGCAGCTAGTCTGAAGTACTTTGTAGACTGCAGGGTAGCTGGTGGAGGTGCAGCTAGTCTGAAGTACTTTGTAGACTGCAGGGTAGCTGGTGGAGGTGCAGCTAGTCTGAAGTACTTTGTAGACTGCAGGGTAGCTGGTGGAGGAGCAGCTAGTCTGAAGTACTTTGTAGACTGCAGGGTAGCTGGTGGAGGTGCAGCTAGTCTGAAGTACTTTGTAGACTGCAGGGTAGCTGGTGGAGGTGCAGCTAGTCTGAAGTACTTTGTAGACTGCAGGGTAGCTGGTGGAGGAGCAGCTAGTCTGAAGTACTTTGTAGACTGCAGGGTAGCTGGTGGAGGTGCAGCTAGTCTGAAGTACTTTGTAGACTGCAGGGTAGCTGGTGGAGGTGCAGCTAGTCTGAAGTACTTTGTAGACTGCAGGGTAGCTGGTGGAGGAGCAGCTAGTCTGAAGTACTTTGTAGACTGCAGGGTAGCTGGTGGAGGTGCAGCTAGTCTGAAGTACTTTGTAGACTGCAGGGTAGCTGGTGGAGGAGCAGCTAGTCTGAAGTACTTTGTAGACTGCAGGGTAGCTGGTGGAGGTGCAGCTAGTCTGAAGTACTTTGTAGACTGCAGGGTAGCTGGTGGAGGAGCAGCTAGTCTGAAGTACTTTGTAGACTGCAGGGTAGCTGGTGGAGGAGCAGCTAGTCTGAAGTACTTTGTAGACTGCAGGGTAGCTGGTGGAGGTGCAGCTAGTCTGAAGTACTTTGTAGACTGCAGGGTAGCTGGTGGAGGAGCAGCTAGTCTGAAGTACTTTGTAGACTGCAGGGTAGCTGGTGGAGGTGCAGCTAGTCTGAAGTACTTTGTAGACTGCAGGGTAGCTGGTGAAGGTGCAGCTAGTCTGAAGTACTTTGTAGACTGCAGGGTAGCTGGTGGAGGAGCAGCTAGTCTGAAGTACTTTGTAGACTGCAGGGTAGCTGGTGGAGGTGCAGCTAGTCTGAAGTACTTTGTAGACTGCAGGGTAGCTGGTGGAGGTGCAGCTAGTCTGAAGTACTTTGTAGACTGCAGGGTAGCTGGTGGAGGAGCAGCTAGTCTGAAGTACTTTGTAGACTGCAGGGTAGCTGGTGGAGGTGCAGCTAGTCTGAAGTACTTTGTAGACTGCAGGGTAGCTGGTGGAGGAGCAGCTAGTCTGAAGTACTTTGTAGACTGCAGGGTAGCTGGTGGAGGAGCAGCTAGTCTGAAGTACTTTGTAGACTGCAGGGTAGCTGGTGGAGGTGCAGCTAGTCTGAAGTACTTTGTAGACTGCAGGGTAGCTGGTGGAGGAGCAGCTAGTCTGAAGTACTTTGTAGACTGCAGGGTAGCTGGTGGAGGAGCAGCTAGTCTGAAGTACTTTGTAGACTGCAGGGTAGCTGGTGGAGGAGCAGCTAGTCTGAAGTACTTTGTAGACTGCAGGGTAGCTGGTGGAGGTGCAGCTAGTCTGAAGTACTTTGTAGACTGCAGGGTAGCTGGTGGAGGAGCAGCTAGTCTGAAGTACTTTGTAGACTGCAGGGTAGCTGGTGGAGGTGCAGCTAGTCTGAAGTACTTTGTAGACTGCAGGGTAGCTGGTGGAGGTGCAGCTAGTCTGAAGTACTTTGTAGACTGCAGGGTAGCTGGTGGAGGAGCAGCTAGTCTGAAGTACTTTGTAGACTGCAGGGTAGCTGGTGGAGGTGCAGCTAGTCTGAAGTACTTTGTAGACTGCAGGGTAGCTGGTGGAGGTGCAGCTAGTCTGAAGTACTTTGTAGACTGCAGGGTAGCTGGTGGAGGTGCAGCTAGTCTGAAGTACTTTGTAGACTGCAGGGTAGCTGGTGGAGGAGCAGCTAGTCTGAAGTACTTTGTAGACTGCAGGGTAGCTGGTGGAGGTGCAGCTAGTCTGAAGTACTTTGTAGACTGCAGGGTAGCTGGTGGAGGAGCAGCTAGTCTGAAGTACTTTGTAGACTGCAGGGTAGCTGGTGGAGGAGCAGCTAGTCTGAAGTACTTTGTAGACTGCAGGGTAGCTGGTGGAGGAGCAGCTAGTCTGAAGTACTTTGTAGACTGCAGGGTAGCTGGTGGAGGAGCAGCTAGTCTGAAGTACTTTGTAGACTGCAGGGTAGCTGGTGGAGGTGCAGCTAGTCTGAAGTACTTTGTAGACTGCAGGGTAGCTGGTGGAGGAGCAGCTAGTCTGAAGTACTTTGTAGACTGCAGGGTAGCTGGTGGAGGAGCAGCTAGTCTGAAGTACTTTGTAGACTGCAGGGTAGCTGGTGGAGGTGCAGCTAGTCTGAAGTACTTTGTAGACTGCAGGGTAGCTGGTGGAGGAGCAGCTAGTCTGAAGTACTTTGTAGACTGCAGGGTAGCTGGTGGAGGTGCAGCTAGTCTGAAGTACTTTGTAGACTGCAGGGTAGCTGGTGGAGGTGCAGCTAGTCTGAAGTACTTTGTAGACTGCAGGGTAGCTGGTGGAGGTGCAGCTAGTCTGAAGTACTTTGTAGACTGCAGGGTAGCTGGTGGAGGTGCAGCTAGTCTGAAGTACTTTGTAGACTGCAGGGTAGCTGGTGGAGGTGCAGCTAGTCTGAAGTACTTTGTAGACTGCAGGGTAGCTGGTGGAGGTGCAGCTAGTCTGAAGTACTTTGTAGACTGCAGGGTAGCTGGTGGAGGTGCAGCTAGTCTGAAGTACTTTGTAGACTGCAGGGTAGCTGGTGGAGGAGCAGCTAGTCTGAAGTACTTTGTAGACTGCAGGGTAGCTGGTGGAGGTGCAGCTAGTCTGAAGTACTTTGTAGACTGCAGGGTAGCTGGTGGATTCACTCCAGGTGGAACACTTGATTATATTTCACATCCTTCATCTGTGAAGTAACTAAAGGTATTAAATACATGCAGTGGAGTAGAAGTACACCATGTACCTCTGAACTGTAACATAACATTGAAATACTGAAGTACAAGTACCTCAGTATTGTACCTGAGCATAGGTTCAGTACTTAGTGGATGTACGTAGCTCCTCCCCCTCTCTGCGGATGAGGACTCTTTAAAGCTGGTGATGTGAGGAACCGCAGCCTCAGAGAAACGGGATCCTCAACCCAGTCTCACGGCAAGCTGTGGGGTTCATAAAAACATGTTCTGACTCAATATCAAGCTACAGCTATTGCTTTTATTTTAAATCGTATAATTTCGGACTTTTGTTTCCGTCTGTGAGGAAAGTACATGGGGCTCAGAGCCTCGGGATACTGACGTCTGTGTTTTTAAATTCCTTCTAATTCGTTATTCTTTTCAAATTAACACTCTGGTATGTACTCACCAATAACACTCACTCATCCTCGCTCTGATTTAGTGGTTTGATTCCATAACCTCGGGCTGTCGGCGTCCGTCAGGAACTGAATTTCAAAATAAATATAACCGGAAACAGACGTAGGCATTTCGAGCGATTACCCAAGATCCTTAGCTACGCTGATTGGATGTGT
>JAULUE010000165.1:0-19694 GCA_036324585.1 Champsocephalus esox | reverse complement strand
GGTTAAAGCATGTTTGAGTGGTGGGAGGCGGACCCATTAGGGTTAGGGTTAGGGTTAGGGTTAGGGTTAGGGTTAGGGTTAGGGTTAGGGTTAGGTTTTGTGTAGGGGTAGGTTTTAGGATTCTCGGTTGAGAGTGGGTGCACGGGCCTGAGGATCTGTGGATGGGTGTATGCAAATGTTTATTCGACATGGGGTCAAATAAGGTTTTTTAGGGTGTTTGGACTAATTTTGGGAAATGTGTGTGTTGTAGAAAATTATAGTTAGAGGGGGTCATGGGGGGTTTGATTTTCTAGAAAATCAGCCGAAATAAGGGATTCTGATTCCCAATGGGATTCAATGCTGGAGCCAGACCTAGGTTCCGGGGGTGAGATGGTCCTGGTAGGGGGAAGCAAAGGGGGAACCAGGGGATAGTTTGTATGATTATGACTGTTTGGTTGAGGGGATCCTGGGGGAATGTCATTTTGACAGTAGCCATGGTTGTGTGGCTTGCCGAGTCCCGGAGAGGGCCCGCCGGGCAACGGGAGCCCAACAGAGGAATCCAGGGAGGGGTCAGATTGGGTTTGTGAGTGGTTCAGAGTGACCATTTTAGTCCCTTTCATCATGGACCCTCCCGGATTTTGGGTTTGGTCTGAGGGGACCCGCTGACCGGCCGAGCCCGACCGGAGACCAGCATCGCCTGTAGAGGGGAGACACAGAGGAGAGGTGATATTATGATGGTATTTGGGGGAGAGGTGTGTCCTAACAGTCAACTGGGGAGGGGGGGGATGGGAATGTAGGGGGGGGGAGGGAAAGCTCCGGGGTAGCAGCAGTCAGGGGGAAGGGCCTAGGTTTAGGGTTGGGGAGGAGGGGAGGCCTCCAGAAGGACTGTGGAGGAGACCCGGGTTCCTTAGGTTTAGGATAGGGGGGAGGGGAAGGCTCTCTCAGTGGTAGTTGAGAGGCCTGGAGGGGTTTGGGGTTGAGGGCTGGGTTGGAGTAGGCACCCTGAGTAGGGTGGGGTGACTTATGGTCAGGGTAGGGAGGTGAGGTTGTAGTAGGTGCCCCGGGTGGGGTGGGGGGTCCTAGGGTATGGGGAAGGGGTGGGGAGGTGGGGGTGGGAAGAGGGGTTTAAAGAGGTGTGTACCGTGGTTAAGGTTTTGGTGGTCAGTCTGGGTCCGTACCGCTTTCTCGCCCACCCTGTGGCAATCTGGAAGGCTAAGGGGTTGAAGGGGGAGGATGTAGGTGTATGTAATGTGTTTGAGTAATGTTGTTGTAAAATGAGCATGTTCGTGTGCATCCAGTTTATTGTGTTTGCATGTATCTGTGTCTGTGTGTATTCAGTGGGGGTGGATGGTTTAATAAAAGCAGAGAGTCTGGTGACTTGCCTCAGCATACCTGGGGGGAATGTGTGTGTGGAAATGGCTTGGTCTGTAGTGAACTTATGGTGAGTGGCCTGAATGAGTGTGAGGTAGTGTTTAGTAGTTTTTCTGGTGGCTGCGTCTAATGGTGTGTAGGGTGTTTGTGTGTGGCTGGGATATGAGTCAGTGTGTGTGGGCTGTGCATGCTCTCCACCTCCACTCAACCGCACGTACTGAGCTCTGGGTCTGAACATCTCAAAATGTTGTGTGGGCTCTTACCTGGAATGGTTGCAGTGGGGCCTGCTGCAGAAGTCTTTGTTGCTTTTCTTTTGTGCAGGTCCGAGTGGGATAGTTAGATATATCTCTCTCCTCTTGGTTCCAGGTGGCGGAGAGGAAGTGTCCGTTTGGTTCAAGACAGTTAAAGTGCTTCCAAAAAATGGGACAGAGCCCAACCCAACAGTTAAAAGTTCAAACTTTATTTTAGCACAAATTAGGAAGGTTTCTAAAAAAAAGGGGGAGCTTGCATTTAAAAGCACTTGGTAAATTTAAAAACAGAGTACCGTTCCGTGGAGGTGAGTGAAGAGGCTCCTCGACGTTTCGATACGGTGTACCTTCTTCAGGAGGAAAGTGGAGAGCAGCACAGCTGTGGAGGCTTATATGATATCAAGAGGCTTGAGTAGGCCTATGACAGAGAGGTAAATAGTATCAGGTGATTGGGCGGGGGGTAGGGCCAATGTTCTTGGCGGGAAAACGGTATGTCATGATCTGATTGGATCTGGCCGGGGATAAGTAGGGCTGGGTAGAGGAAAGGAAGGGGGTAAGTCAGTAAAGGAGTTTGTAAGCTCCTGACTAGGAGGGATGGCTGAAGGGATATGCCACCGCTCCCACACCTGGGAG
Source organism: Champsocephalus esox (assembly GCA_036324585.1). Taxonomy (NCBI): domain Eukaryota; kingdom Metazoa; phylum Chordata; class Actinopteri; order Perciformes; family Channichthyidae; genus Champsocephalus; species Champsocephalus esox. The sequence goes on along the minus strand of JAULUE010000165.1, from coordinate 17,463 downwards.
ACCCGGGTTCGAATCCGGCTGGGGGCACAACCAATAAAATAAGGTCTGGCTCAGAATGTTGGTGAAATTATGATGGGAAGTGACTGTATATTTACCGTGGTAGTGTTATATATGGTATGTAGTGGAAAGTTTGAGTGGGTCAATGTACTTCATGTGGTGGTGTAAGTTAAATAGTGTAGGGTGTACTTTCTATGGTTTGTGTGGTGTAAGTCAATCCAGATCAGCGGCACTGGCAGGGTTAGGTTTTGTGTAGGGGTAGGTTTTAGGATTCTCGGTTGAGAGTGGGTGCACGGGCCTGAGGATCTGTGGATGGGTGTATGCAAATGTTTATTCGACATGGGGTCAAATAAGGTTTTTTAGGGTGTTTGGACTAATTTTGGGAAATGTGTGTGTTGTAGAAAATTATAGGTAGAGGGGGTCATGGGGGGTTTGATTTTCTAGAAAATCAGCCGAAATAAGGGATTCTGATTCCCAATGGGATTCAATGCTGGAGCCAGACCTAGGTTCCGGGGGTGAGATGGTCCTGGTAGGGGGAAGCAAAGGGGGAACCAGGGGATAGCTTGTATGATTATGACTGTTTGGTTGAGGGGATCCTGGGGGAATGTCATTTTGACAGTAGCCATGGTTGTGTGGCTTGCCGAGTCCCGGAGAGGGCCCGCCGGGCAACGGGAGCCCAACAGAGGAATCCAGGGAGGGGTCAGATTGGGTTTGTGAGTGGTTCAGAGTGACCATTTTAGTCCCTTTCATCATGGACCCTCCCGGATTTTGGGTTTGGTCTGAGGGGACCCGCTGACCGGCCGAGCCCGACCGGAGACCAGCATCGCCTGTAGAGGGGAGACACAGAGGAGAGGTGATGTTATGATGGTATTTGGGGGAGAGGTGTGTCCTAACAGTCAACTGGGGAGGGGGGGGATGGGAATGTAGGGGGAGGGGGAGGGAAAGCTCCGGGGTGGCAGCAGTCAGGGGGAAGGGCCTAGGTTTAGGGTTGGGGAGGAGGGGAGGCCTCCAGAAGGACTGTGGAGGAGACCCGGGTTCCTTAGGTTTAGGATAGGGGGGAGGGGAAGGCTCTCTCAGTGGTAGTTGAGAGGCCTGGAGGGGTTTGGGGTTGAGGGCTGGGTTGGAGTAGGCACCCTGAGTAGGGTGGGGTGACTTATGGTCAGGGTAGGGGGTGAGGTTGTAGTAGGTGCCCCGGGTGGGGTGGGGGGGTCCTAGGGTATGGGGAAGGGGTGGGGAGGTGGGGGTGGGAAGAGGGGTTTAAAGAGGTGTGTACCGTGGTTAAGGTTTTGGTGGTCAGTCTGGGTCCGTACCGCTTTCTCGCCCACCCTGTGGCAATCTGGAAGGCTAAGGGGTTGAAGGGGGAGGATGTAGGTGTATGTAATGTGTTTGAGTAATGTTGTTGTAAAATGAGCATGTTCGTGTGCATCCAGTTTATTGTGTTTGCATGTATCTGTGTCTGTGTGTATTCAGTGGGGGTGGATGGTTTAATAAAAGAAGAGAGTCTGGTGACTTGCCTCAGCATACCTGGGGGGAATGTGTGTGTGGAAATGGCTTGGTCTGTAGTGAACTTATGGTGAGTGGCCTGAATGAGTGTGAGGTAGTGTTTAGTAGTTTTTCTGGTGGCTGCGTCTAATGGTGTGTAGGGCGTTTGTGTGTGGCTGGGATATGAGTCAGTGTGTGTGGGCTGTGCATGCTCTCCACCTCCACTCAACCGCACGTACTGAGCTCTGGGTCTGAACATCTCAAAATGTTGTGTGGGCTCTTACCTGGAATGGTTGCAGTGGGGCCTGCTGCAGAAGTCTTTGTTGCTTTTCTTTTGTGCAGGTCCGAGTGGGATAGTTAGATATATCTCTCTCCTCTTGGTTCCAGGTGGCGGAGAGGAAGTGTCCGTTTGGTTCAAGACAGTTAAAGTGCTTCCAAAAAATGGGACAGAGCCCAACCCAACAGTTAAAAGTTCAAACTTTATTTTAGCACAAATTAGGAAGGTTTCTAAAAAAAAGGGGGGAGCTTGCATTTAAAAGCACTTGGTAAATTTAAAAACAGAGTACCGTTCCGTGGAGGTGAGTGAAGAGGCTCCTCGACGTTTCGATACGGTGTACCTTCTTCAGGAGGAAAGTGGAGAGCAGCACAGCTGTGGAGGCTTATATGATATCAAGAGGCTTGAGTAGGCCTATGACAGAGAGGTAAATAGTATCAGGTGATTGGGCGGGGGGTAGGGCCAATGTTCTTGGCGGGAAAGCGGTATGTCATGATCTGATTGGATCTGGCCGGGGATAAGTAGGGCTGGGTAGAGGAAAGGAAGGGGGTAAGTCAGTAAAGGAGTTTGTAAGCTCCTGACTAGGAGGGATGGCTGAAGGGATATGCCACCGCTCCCACACCTGGGAGACCCGGGTTCGAATCCGGCTGGGGGCACAACCAATAAAATAAGGTCTGGCTCAGAATGTTGGTGAAATTATGATGGGAAGTGACTGTATATTTACCGTGGTAGTGTTATATATGGTATGTAGTGGAAAGTTTGAGTGGGTCAATGTACTTCATGTGGTGGTGTAAGTTAAATAGTGTAGGGTGTACTTTCTATGGTTTGTGTGGTGTAAGTCAATCCAGATCAGCGGCACTGGCAGGGTTAGGTTTTGTGTAGGGGTAGGTTTTAGGATTCTCGGTTGAGAGTGGGTGCACGGGCCTGAGGATCTGTGGATGGGTGTATGCAAATGTTTATTCGACATGGGGTCAAATAAGGTTTTTTAGGGTGTTTGGACTAATTTTGGGAAATGTGTGTGTTGTAGAAAATTATAGGTAGAGGGGGTCAGGGGGGTTTGATTTTCTAGAAAATCAGCCGAAATAAGGGATTCTGATTCCCAATGGGATTCAATGCTGGAGCCAGACCTAGGTTCCGGGGGTGAGATGGTCCTGGTAGGGGGAAGCAAAGGGGGAACCAGGGGATAGTTTGTATGATTATGACTGTTTGGTTGAGGGGATCCTGGGGGAATGTCATTTTGACAGTAGCCATGGTTGTGTGGCTTGCCGAGTCCCGGAGAGGGCCCGCCGGGCAACGGGAGCCCAACAGAGGAATCCAGGGAGGGGTCAGATTGGGTTTGTGAGTGGTTCAGAGTGACCATTTTAGTCCCTTTCATCATGGACCCTCCCGGATTTTGGGTTTGGTCTGAGGGGACCCGCTGACCGGCCGAGCCCGACCGGAGACCAGCATCGCCTGTAGAGGGGAGACACAGAGGAGAGGTGATATTATGATGGTATTTGGGGGAGAGGTGTGTCCTAACAGTCAACTGGGGAGGGGGGGATGGGAATGTAGGGGGAGGGGAGGGAAAGCTCCGGGGTGGCAGCAGTCAGGGGGAAGGGCCTAGGTTTAGGGTTGGGGAGGAGGGGAGGCCTCCAGAAGGACTGTGGAGGAGACCCGGGTTCCTTAGGTTTAGGATAGGGGGGGAGGGGAAGGCTCTCTCAGTGGTAGTTGAGAGGCCTGGAGGGGTTTGGGGTTGAGGGCTGGGTTGGAGTAGGCACCCTGAGTAGGGTGGGGTGACTTATGGTCAGGGTAGGGAGGGTGAGGTTGTAGTAGGTGCCCCGGGTGGGGTGGGGGGTCCTAGGGTATGGGGAAGGGGTGGGGAGGTGGGGGTGGGAAGAGGGGTTTAAAGAGGTGTGTACCGTGGTTAAGGTTTTGGTGGTCAGTCTGGGTCCGTACCGCTTTCTCGCCCACCCTGTGGCAATCTGGAAGGCTAAGGGGTTGAAGGGGGAGGATGTAGGTGTATGTAATGTGTTTGAGTAATGTTGTTGTAAAATGAGCATGTTCGTGTGCATCCAGTTTATTGTGTTTGCATGTATCTGTGTCTGTGTGTATTCAGTGGGGGTGGATGGTTTAATAAAAGCAGAGAGTCTGGTGACTTGCCTCAGCATACCTGGGGGGAATGTGTGTGTGGAAATGGCTTGGTCTGTAGTGAACTTATGGTGAGTGGCCTGAATGAGTGTGAGGTAGTGTTTAGTAGTTTTTCTGGTGGCTGCGTCTAATGGTGTGTAGGGCGTTTGTGTGTGGCTGGGATATGAGTCAGTGTGTGTGGGCTGTGCATGCTCTCCACCTCCACTCAACCGCACGTACTGAGCTCTGGGTCTGAACATCTCAAAATGTTGTGTGGGCTCTTACCTGGAATGGTTGCAGTGGGGCCTGCTGCAGAAGTCTTTGTTGCTTTTCTTTTGTGCAGGTCCGAGTGGGATAGTTAGATATATCTCTCTCCTCTTGGTTCCAGGTGGCGGAGAGGAAGTGTCCGTTTGGTTCAAGACAGTTAAAGTGCTTCCAAAAAATGGGACAGAGCCCAACCCAACAGTTAAAAGTTCAAACTTTATTTTAGCACAAATTAGGAAGGTTTCTAAAAAAAAGGGGGAGCTTGCATTTAAAAGCACTTGGTAAATTTAAAAACAGAGTACCGTTCCGTGGAGGTGAGTGAAGAGGCTCCTCGACGTTTCGATACGGTGTACCTTCTTCAGGAGGAAAGTGGAGAGCAGCACAGCTGTGGAGGCTTATATGATATCAAGAGGCTTGAGTAGGCCTATGACAGAGAGGTAAATAGTATCAGGTGATTGGGCGGGGGGTAGGGCCAATGTTCTTGGCGGGAAAACGGTATGTCATGATCTGATTGGATCTGGCCGGGGATAAGTAGGGCTGGGTAGAGGAAAGGAAGGGGGTAAGTCAGTAAAGGAGTTTGTAAGCTCCTGACTAGGAGGGATGGCTGAAGGGATATGCCACCGCTCCCACACCTGGGAGACCCGGGTTCGAATCCGGCTGGGGGCACAACCAATAAAATAAGGTCTGGCTCAGAATGTTGGTGAAATTATGATGGGAAAGTGACTGTATATTTACCGTGGTAGTGTTATATATGGTATGTAGTGGAAAGTTTGAGTGGGTCAATGTACTTCATGTGGTGGTGTAAGTTAAATAGTGTAGGGTGTACTTTCTATGGTTTGTGTGGTGTAAGTCAATCCAGATCAGCGGCACTGGCAGGGTTAGGTTTTGTGTAGGGGTAGGTTTTAGGATTCTCGGTTGAGAGTGGGTGCACGGGCCTGAGGATCTGTGGATGGGTGTATGCAAATGTTTATTCGACATGGGGTCAAATAAGGTTTTTTAGGGTGTTTGGACTAATTTTGGGAAATGTGTGTGTTGTAGAAAATTATAGTTAGAGGGGGTCATGGGGGTTTGATTTTCTAGAAAATCAGCCGAAATAAGGGATTCTGATTCCCAATGGGATTCAATGCTGGAGCCAGACCTAGGTTCCGGGGGTGAGATGGTCCTGGTAGGGGGAAGCAAAGGGGGAACCAGGGGATAGCTTTGTATGATTTGATGACTGTTTGGTTGAGGGGATCCTGGGGGAATGTCATTTTGACAGTAGCCATGGTTGTGTGGCTTGCCGAGTCCCGGAGAGGGCCCGCCGGGCAACGGGAGCCCAACAGAGGAATCCAGGGAGGGGTCAGATTGGGTTTGTGAGTGGTTCAGAGTGACCATTTTAGTCCCTTTCATCATGGACCCTCCCGGATTTTGGGTTTGGTCTGAGGGGACCCGCTGACCGGCCGAGCCCGACCGGAGACCAGCATCGCCTGTAGAGGGGAGACACAGAGGAGAGGTGATGTTATGATGGTATTTGGGGGAGAGGTGTGTCCTAACAGTCAACTGGGGAGGGGGAGGAATGGGAATGGAGGGGAGGGGAGGGAAAGCTCCGGGGTGGCAGCAGTCAGGGGGAAGGGCCTAGGTCCCTGTATGCCAACCAAGTGCTCTAGTCCTTTGCAATAGGATATCATGGTCGATAGTATCAAATGCAGCACTGAGATCGAGCAAAACAAGAATAGAGACAAGTCCCTTGTCTGAGGCTATTAGAATATCATTTGTGACTTTAACCAGAGCTGTCTCTGTGCTATGATGTGTTCTAAAGCCAGACTGAAAATCTTCAAATAAATCATTGTTTTTTAAGTAATCACACAACTGTTTTGCGACCGCTTTCTCAAGAATTTTTGAGACGAACGGAAGATTAGAAATAGGTCTATAGTTGGCTAAAACCTCTGGATCGAGGTTGTGCTTTTTAAGAAGCGGTTTTATCACTGCTACTTTGAATGATTGTGGAACATAGCCTGATAATAAAGACATATTCATAATATTTAATAAAGAAGTGCTAATTAATGGAAAAACGTCCTTCAACAGCTTAGTTGGAATTGGGTCTAACATGCACGTTGATGGTTTAGAAGAGAGAATCATTGAATGTAATTGTTCAAGGTTAATGGCTGAAAAGCATTCTAGTTTACTATCTCGTGTAATATTAGAACTTACGATTCCGGGAGCTGTTGATAACACTATACTGGTCGAAGGCAAGAGGTCATTAATTTTGTTTCTAAGAGTAACAATTTTATCGTTAAAAAAGCACATAAAATCATTACTACTGAGTGCTATGGGAATAGAAGGCTCAATGGAGCTGTGGCTCTCTGTCAGCCTGGCTACAGTGCTGAAAAGAAATCTTGCATTATTCTTATTCTCATCTATTAATGAAGAGTAGTATGCTGCTCTCGCTTTACGCAGTGCTTTCTTATATTCATTGAGAGTAATATGCCAAATTAAACGAGATTCTTCAAGTTTGGTGGAACGCCATATCCTTTCAAGTTGTCTAGACTTTTGCTTTATTTTGCGGGTTTCGGCATTATGCCATGGAGCTAATCTATGTTGCTTTATTTTCTTCTTTTTCAAAGGAGCAACAGAGTCTAATTTTATTCGCAGCGCATCTATAGCATTATCAACAACATGATCAATTTTGGGTGGTGTACATTTTGTATAAGTTTCCTCCCTTACATGCAGACATGCTATTGAGTTAAGTATTGGTGGAATCTCTTCCTTAAATGTGGCTATAGCACTAACGGATAGGTTTCTGCTGCAAGAGCTTTTGACTAATGCTTTTTAGTCTAGTAACAGTACTTCAAAAGTTACTAAGAAATGGTCGGATAAAGCAGGATTATGCGGTTCGACTAATAGTTGCTCAATTTCAATACCATAAGTCAGAACAAGGTCGAGAGTGTGATTATAACAGTGGGTTGGTTTATTTACACTCTGACAGAAACCAACATAATCTAATATAGAGTTGAATGCAACAGTCAGGCTATTTTTATCATCGTCAACATGAATATTAAAGTCACCTACGATAATTACTTTGTCTGTTTTAAGAACCAAAGTTGATAAAAACTCAGAGAATTCTGATAAGAATTCTGAATAAGGACCTGGTGCACGATACACTGTAACAAATAAGATTGGCTGCAAAGTTTTCCAGGTTGGATGCGTAAGACTAAAAACGAGGCTTTCAAAAGAGGTATAATTACATTTTGGTTTAGTATTGATAAGTAAACGTGAGTCAAAGATTGCTGCAACTCCACCTCCTCGGCCCGTGCCTCGAGCAATATGAGTGTTGACATGGCTGGGTGGAGTGGCCTCATAAATCTGTCATATGTCCAAAACAGCCTTGTTTCAAGGAAATAACCTCAAAATCACAAATTGCCATTCAGATGACTTTTGGAGAGAATTAAGCATAAATCTGTCAAAGGTCAAAAAAAGCCTTACTTCACTGAAATAGCCTCAAAATCACAAACTGCCATTCAGATGACATTTATGCTTAACTCTATCCATAAGTAATCTGAATGTCAGTTTGTGATTTTGAGGCTATTTCAGTGAAACAAGGCTGTTTTTAACATTTGACAGATTTATGCTTGATTCTCCCCAAAACTGCCATTCAGATGACTTTTGGAGAGAATTAAGCATATATCTGTCAAATGTCCAAAACAGACTTGTTTCAATGAAATAACCTCAAAATCACAAATTGCCATTCAGATGACTTTTGGAGAGAATTAAGCATCAATCTTTCAAATGTCCAAAACAGCCTTACTTCACTGAAATAGCCTCAAAATCACAAATTGCCATTCAGGTGACATTTATGCTTAACTCTCTCAATAAGTAATCTGAATGTCAGTTTGTGTTTTTGAGGCTATTTCAGTGAAACAAGGCTGTTTTGGACATTTGACAGATTTATGCTTTATTCTCTAAAAAACTGCCATTCAGATGATATTTATGCTTAACTCTCTCCATAAGTAATCTGAATGTCAGTTTGTGATTTTGAGGCTATTTCAGTGAAACAAGGCTGTTTTTAACATTTGACAGATGTATGCTTGATTCTCCCCAAAACTGCCATTCAGATGACTTTTGGAGAGAATTAAGCATAAATCTGTCAAATGTCCAAAACAGCCTTGTTTCAATGAAATAAACTCAAAATCACACATTGCCATTCAGATGACTTTTGGAGAGAATTAAGCATAAATCTGTAAAATGTCCAAAACAGACTTGTTTCAATGAAATAACCTCAAAATCACAAATTGCCATTCAGATGACTTTTGAAGAGAATTAAGCATACATCTGTCAAATGTCCAAAACAGCCTTGTTTCACTGAAATAGCCTCAAAATCACAAACTGCCATTAAGATGACATTTATGCTTAACTCTCTCCATAAGTAATCTGAATGCCAGACTGTGATTTTGAGGCTATTTCAGTGAAACAAGGATGTTTTTAACATTTGACAGATTTATGCTTGATTCTCTCCAAGGGTTAGGGTTAGGGTTAGGGTTAGGGTTAGTAGGGTTAGGGTTAGGGTTAGGGTTAGGGTTAGGGTTAGGTTTGTTTAATGGCCACCAGATCTCCCCATGTCGCCCAACGACTTCATGGTTATACAGAGATCCAAGGAAAGGCACACGCACTAGAGGCATTGTCGGCGCATGCTCTAGTTTGGCATCATGGCTGAATCAGAAGTGTGTAAAGGTGAAGTAGACAGAGTAATTTAAGTTTGAAGGACAGAGACAAGGAGGCTAGCTGTAACGACGGCGGACACCTCCCCTTGCCGCAATGGCTGTATCTGTTTATGGCCCGTTTCCTTTCGTGATTCCCAGAGATCAGATTAGAGAAGGGGTGGAAAGAAAGGTTTCTTTATGGCCCAAATCCTTTCGTCATCCTCAAAGGGGGTCGACCAGAAAGGGGTTGAAAGAAAGGTCAGAGTGAAAAAGTGGGGAGATAATGTGGTTTAGATTTGGGTTAAGAGTCAGAGTGTTCAAGGTGAAAGGTCAGATTAAGGGTAACCTGGTCCTCTTGGGGAACAAAGTAGTCCGTAGTCAGACAGACTGAGGAAACAGCTAAATTATGTTTCTAACTTCAATTCGAATTTAGAGATTTAGAGAAAAGTGTAACATAAGTTGATTACAATTGTCTGAATTAAAAGTCAAAAGGTTTATATGGAGACGTATATATTAGGGTGAGGATAGAGAGAGAGAGGGAGGGAGAGAGAGAGAGAGAGAGAGAGAGAGAGAGAGAGAGAGAGAGAGAGAGAGAGAGAGAGAGAGAGAGAGAGAGAGAGAGAGGACAAGTGTATCCATATGGGAAACACACTTTCCCATAAGACATGTTTGAAAGGTTTTTGGGAGGTACGCAGTGTCTACATTGTAATCCTACATTGGCTCTAATTTAGATTAATCCTAAGTAGCCAGGGTTATTGGGTTTAGAGAAAACATTAAGGATAAGATGGTCTACTGTTTGATGGACATTAACTTAAGTTTAGGCATCACGTCTGAGTGGTTAAGTTTAGGAGTAGGATTAATGATAAGGGGTTACATTTATTGTCAAGCAATGGAGGAGTATTGTTTTCCATGCTTAATAGTCTGCCTAAAAACAGGAGAACGCTGTGTGAAGTATAATGGTTGAAATAGCCATAATGAACGGTTAGTGGTCTGTTGAGCAACCGAAGGAGTACACTGGGTGTCGTGAATGGTCAAACTAGCCATCATGAATGGTTAGAAGTCTGCCTAAAAGCAGAAGGAGTAAGCTTGTGGTGTAAAAATGATCAAAATAGCCACAATGAACCATTAGTAGTCTGCATAATGACAGAAGGAGTAGGCTTTTTATGGAGAGTTATATTAGAGTTAGGTAAGTAGCCAGGGTGATTGGGTTTAGAGAAAAGATTAAGGGTAAGATGGTCTACTGTTTGATGGACATTAACTTAAGTTTAGGCATCACGTCTGGTGGTTAAGTTTAGGAGTAAGATTAAACAAAGGGTTTGTTGAATTTACTGTTGGGAGATGGACGATAAATCTTTACCCCTAAGTAGTAGTCTGCATAAAAACAGACAAGAGTACCCTGTGCGGCGCAAATGGCCCAATAACCATAGTGAGAGACAGTCAGTTGTTTTTTGTACTCCCAAATAGAAGTATTTGGGGAACAAAATAGTCCTTTATGTTTGTTTGGAACACATCGTCAGTAATGAACCTAGAGGTCACAGGGTGTTTCAGCCATTATCACCAGACGCCCTACTCTAGGGGGGCCCCGCTGGGTCGATCAATTCCCAGTGTCGTGTTGTTTTCTAAACGGTCCCAACTTGGGGAAAAGGACTGGTAGGTACGTCAAGTTCGTGAGTTTTAAGGTGGAGAGAGACCCACCGGGTCAACAGACCATAATGAAATATATGTAATCACCCTGGGTAAAGGGAACTGTATAAACACCCTGAGAATTAGTAAACCAGAATTAAATACCAGGTCAGTAGACTCAAATAAAGGCTATTTAACTACCTGTAGAGGGGAATGTAAACCCATTGTGTTGATTAATATACCAGAGTTAAAAGCTGGGTAGATAGACCAGAATGAAGTGGATTAAACCACTTGTTGGTAGTAAGAAAAACACCTTGACAAAATAAACCAGAATTGAGTATTGGGTTAAAAGACTCAGAAAAAGTAGATATGACCACTCTCTGTAGAAAGATAAATACCCTCCCTATGTTGATAATAAAACAGAATTAAATATTGGGTAAATAGACCAGAATAAAGTGGATTACACCCCTGTAAGTGATGGGACAAATACCTTGAAATAGAAAACCCGAAGTAAGTTTTTGTGTCCAGAAACTAATGTGAAGTGTAATACCTGAAAAGTGCTGGACCGCACTAGAATGGACCAAGCAGGCAGAGACCGGGAGAACGGGCTCAAAACAGATAATATTAATAATATTATAATATAATATATATTAATATATTATTAATATTAATATATTAATAATTAAATCGAATCCCTCCCGATATTTATTGGTCAATAAATCAATGTAAATCTAAGGTAAGTAACGACTTAGCCCTGGAGGTCATTTTGTGAGGCTAACAAAAACGATCTATTAATTATAAGTATTTTAAGTCTATTTTTCCAAATGAGTCCAAGGTTAGCTATACTAATGTTTTAATAATTAAACCTGATAACTCCCGACACTTACCGATCAATAAAACCGTTTGTAAATCTGAGAGAAAGGGACAGAGTTAGCAAAAGGTAGCTATCTTATTAAGCTAACAATAAAAAAACGATCTATTTAATATAAGTATTTTAAGTCTATTTATCCCAAATGAGTCCAAGGTTAGCTATATCAATGTTTTAATGATTAAACCTGGTCACTCCCGACACTTACCGATCAATAAGTCTTTGTAAATCTAAGAGGTAAGTTAACAATAGTTAGCTATGGTAGCTGTCTTATTGAGCTAACAATAAAAAAACGATCTATTTAATATCAGTATTTTAAGTCTATTTATCCCAAATGAGTCCAAGGTTAGCTATATCAATGTTTTAATGATTAAACCTGGTCACTCCCGACACTTACCGATCAATAAGTCTTTGTAAATCTAAGAGGTAAGTTAACAATAGTTAGCTATGGTAGCTGTCTTATTAAGCTAACAATAAAAAAACGATCTATTTAATATAAGTATTTTAAGTCTATTTATCCCAAATGAGTCCAAGGTTAGCTATATCAATGTTTTAATGATTAAACCTGGTCACTCCCGACACTTACCGATCAATAAGTCTTTGTAAATCTAAGAGGTAAGTTAACAATAGTTAGCTATGGTAGCTATCTTATTAAGCTAACAATAAAAAAACGATCTATTTAATATCAGTATTTTAAGTCTATTTATCCCAAATGAGTCCAAGGTTAGCTATATCAATGTTTTAATGATTAAACCTGGTCACTCCCGACACTTACCGATCAATAAGTCTTTGTAAATCTAAGAGGTAAGTTAACAATAGTTAGCTATGGTAGCTGTCTTATTGAGCTAACAATAAAAAAACGATCTATTTAATATCAGTATTTTAAGTCTATTTATCCCAAATGAGTCCAAGGTTAGCTATATCAATGTTTTAATGATTAAACCTGGTCACTCCCGACACTTACCGATCAATAAGTCTTTGTAAATCTAAGAGGTAAGTTAACAATAGTTAGCTATGGTAGCTATCTTATTAAGCTAACAATAAAAAAACGATCTATTTAATATAAGTGTTTAAGTCTATTTTTCCTCAAATGAGTCTTGGTATAGTAGCTATAGGATTTTAAGAATTAAGTCCAATCAATGTCAATGTTGAAAAAACTATTTTGGATGTAAATTCAACAAATTGTCATCGTGTTTAAATACTCCTGCACCGTTATGTGCACGTGCATTGCAAAACGAAGCATTTATAAAGCTTTTAAAATACGTTTTCCCCAAAATGGTATCTTAATATAAGGGTTAAAACATGTAAACAATTAAATGTAATTGAGTAGACCTTGATTAATCCGTCTAAAATATACATTTTTAACAATTTCATTATTATTTTTCTCCTGCTTAATTTGTCACTCACCGTGGGTCAGCGGACCGACGTCTGAAAGGAAGTGATGTAATCCTTCCTGGCGGGAAATTCCCATAGACCAGGAAGTACATTGTTAATACCGTGTTGTGATTGGTTGAATGTGAAACCAGCGGGTCAAAGGTGAACGTGGTTTTAAGACATGAACTTCTCTATTAGCTCCCGTTAGCCTAGCAAAGATGGAGGGTTCAGGGCCATGTAGCTTACATACTCTGATTTGTTTAATGGTAGGTTGCTATAATGACCGGGTCAGGGGTCATGGTCCTGAGATTGTGACGTCACCATTAGCATTAGCATAGTGTTAGCATAACATTAGCATCTGAATTATAATGAAAAAATATTATTTTAAACTCATTCTAACCCTATTGTATGTACCTATATAAGAGCAAAGTCAAAACTGTACACTCATAAGTAGGTAAATAAGGATATATTCTAAAGATAAGCCCTCAAATCTTTTGAAATGCCTTAAAGATAGGTTGTATCTGCGTTACACCAATGATAAGAATAAGGATATAAAATGCCTTAACTCAGTAGTCGGTCAGTTGACCCCTTCCACCTGTTGTTCCAATTGTTAGTTTAATCACAAAGTTCCATGCCCAAAATAAGGTCCCAATACACCCTTCATTAATACATCAAAAAAAGGACAGATTATTTGTCTATATTTTTTTAATAAGTCTGGACCGAAAATGATACATCATGTCAAACCTTGATACACTCTTTTTTAGAGAAAAATATATATGTAGTTTTATAAAACAATGTTGGTGGGAAGAATAATACACTTGGAACTAGAATGATTATAATAGACAGTGGAAAAAAAAGATATTTCCAATTGTTTAAAGTGTAAATGTCGACCCGCTATTTCTTATTTTTACTTAGAGATTTTCCATTGAGAGCTGGTGTTCTGTCCAGTTTTATTGTAAGGCCAGGGAAGTTTTCCAATGGTTCCAAATGATCTTGGCTGTGTTCGGGGACCAATGGATCTGGTCTTTCCCCGTTAGGAAGTCCCTCTTGTTAATCTTAGTGATGTGGCCCGGAATCCGTTGGATGATACTATTAATCCCCTCTATGTTTCTGATGTTATTGTTTGGGAGTCTACTGGAGTAGTTTATCAGAGGGATATGAATTGATGCATTGGGGAATGTGTCTTTTGCTGCGGTCAGTAGTTTTTGGAGGTTATCCTCCAACCTGATTGTGTTGTGATTATTTCGGTCATTAAGACCAAAGCAAAGGAGTACCTTCTCCGTTTTGGCCGATGTTGGTGTATTATATTTAATCAGGTGGCAGGCCTGGATTAAATTGGCTCCCGGGTAACAATCCATTTGTAGATTTTGAATGTCGGCCGGCGGGAGACGGGCAATGTTTGAGTCCCCTATGATTAACATTGGTCTGTTTGGGGTTAGTGACCAATTCTGGTTCTTGTTTCCCCTGTGTTCATGGCGTTTAAAGAGGTTGATTGGGGGGGGTAGGAGGGGAGGGAGTCAGATTGAAGTCCCCTATTGTTAATTCCCTGGATCTACCTGGTTTTTCTTGATCGATTATGTTGGAAAATATTCTCCTTTTAACAATGGCCATTAGTTTGGGTTCTGTTTGGGTGAGCGGTATTATCGGTGATAGGGGTTAGGGTTAGGGTTAGGGTTAGGTTTGTTTAATAGCCACCAGATCTCCCCATGTCGCCCAACGACTTCATGGTTATACAGAGATCCAAGGAAAGGCACACGCACTAGAGGCATTGTCGGCGCATGCTCTAGCTTCACGTCATGACTGAATCATAATTGTGTAAAGGTGAAGTAGACAGGGTAATTTAAGTTTGAAGGACAGAGACAGGGAGGCTAGCTGTGGTCACGGCGGACACCTCCCCTTGCCGCAATGGCTGTATCTGTTTATGGCCAGTTTCCATTCGCCACCCCGAGGGGTTCGTTCCGGAAAAGGGGTTAGGAAAGAAAGGTCAGAGTGAAAAAGTGGGGAGATAATGTGGTTCAGATTTAGGCCAGAAGCCATTGTGTTCAAGGTTAAAGGTCAGATTAAGGGTAAAATGGTATTCTTGTGGAACAAAATAGTCCGCAGTTAGACTGAAGAAGGTCTATTATTGGATATTTAGTTAAGAGTGTACCATAAGTTAATTTTAGTGGTTATAATTAAGAGTCAGATAGCCATTTGTGTAGATGTATTGTTCGTAGTAAGTGGTTAAATTAGCCACAATGATCGGTAAGACATCTGCCTAAAGACAGAAGAAGTACGCTTTTTATAAAGATGTATATTAGAATTAGACAAGCAGCCAGAGTGGTTAGGTTTAGAGCTTAAATTAAAGATAAGATGGTCTACTGTTTGATTGACACCAACTTAAGGTTAGGCATTAAGTCTGAGTGGTTAAGTTTAGGGGTAAGATAAAGATTAGGTGCTCACTTTATTGCTGAAAAATTGTGGAGTATTATTCTCGCCTAATTTTATTTTGCATAAGAGTAGAAGGATAACGAGCGGGGAGCAAATGGCCAAATAGCCCTAGTGAAAAATAGTCAGTTGTTTTTTTGTATTCCAAACTAGAAGAGTTTGGGGAACAAAAATAGTCCTTTGTGAGTTTTGTTTGGAACACATCATCAGTAGTGGACCCAGAGATCATCGAGTGTTTCGGCCATTATCACCAGACGCTCTCACTCTAGGGTGGCCCCGCCAGGTTGATCAAGGTCCCGGCTTTGTGTTGTTTTCTAAATGCTCCCAACTAGGGGAAAAGGACTGGTAGTGTTAGGGTTGGGTCAGGTCAGTGAGCTTTGACGTAGAGAAAGACTGGGTTAACCGACCCGCACGAAATCAGAGGTTTCGTAAGTTGTTCTTACTTTAGAAGTATGGAATGAACCAATAGGAAAGTATATAAATGGTACTATTATTAAACCTTATTAATAAAAATTGTATTACTTTGTAAAGTCAGTTATGGTGTAATTATAAATTAACTTACCAACCAACTCACTTAAAACCAATTGTTTGCACCATTTCTGGTTTCCCCAGTTTTAAATCAGTTGGGTCCGAAGAGCAGGTGATCCCCCCCAAGAAGAAAGGGTATTCCCAGCTCCCGAGAACGTGTCATACCAGTCCAGATCGAATCACCCAAAGCCGGGGGAAACAGGTCCGATCAACATCAGCAGTGATGGGGCACTGCTTAGTCAAAAAGAACTCCGCCTCCCCTCTCTCAGCCATGGTAGACCAAAGTCAGACTGAGAAGCAAACCGCACCAGAAAGGTAGGGTCCCATCAGGCCTGGGGGGATCGGGTCCAATCAATGTCAGCAGTGAAGGGGCACTGCCTAACCGAAACGACCCAAAACCCCGTATCAGCCCGACAGACCAAGACCCAACTGAGGGACGGGTTAACAAACCGCACCAGAAAGGCAGGGTCCCATCAGGCCTGGGGGGACAAGGTCTGACCAACGTCAGCAGTGATGGGGCACTGCTTATTTGGAAAAACCCCAAACCCCGTGTCAGCCCGACAGACCGAGACCCAACTAAGGGAACCCAAGCTTTGTCGTACTAAATAGACTATTTCGGAGCGTCATACACCGCAAAGCTTCCGAGAAAGTCTTGACGTTTGTGTTGAAAACGTCAGTATACTAAGGCTTTTAACTACTGTTTTGAGTCATGGTTCCATTGGAATTTTTATTTAATTTGAAAAGGTGCTATTTTATGATACCATCTTGTTCTCTGATATTAATAAAGAGGTTATCTATAAAAAAATATGTACATTTGTACTTGTTTATTATGTTTAAATCCCTTTTCAAAGTCGAATACTTAAACCCCGAGCCTTCTGGGTAATTCCCAAAAATCAGGGAGTTCATTGAATAGGGTTAGGGTTAGGGTTAGGGTTAGGGTTAGGGTTAGGTTTGTTTAATGGCCACCAGATCTCCCCATGTCGCCCAACGACTTCATGGTTATACAGAGATCCAAGGAAAGGCACACGCACTAGAGGCATTGTCGGCGCATGCTCTAGCTTCGCGTCATGACTGAATCATAAGTGTGTAAAGGTGAAGTAGACAGGGTAATTTAAGTTTGAAGGACAGAGACAGGGAGGCTAGCTGTGGTCACGGCGGACACCTCCCCTTGCCGCAATGGCTGTATCTGTTTATGGCCAGTTTCCATTCGCCACCCCGAGGGGTTCGTTCCGGAAAAGGGGTTAGGAAAGAAAGGTCAGAGTGAAAAAGTGGGGAGATAATGTGGTTCAGATTTAGGCCAGAAGCCATTGTGTTCAAGGTTAAAGGTCAGATTAAGGGTAAAATGGTATTCTTGTGGAACAAAATAGTCCGCAGTTAGACTGAAGAAGGTCTATTATTGGATATTTAGTTAAGAGTGTACCATAAGTTAATTTTAGTGGTTAGAATTAAGAGTCAGATAGCCATTTGTGTAGATGTATTGTTCGTAGTAAGTGGTTAAATTAGCCACAATGATCGGTAAGACATCTGCCTCAAGACAGAAGAAGTACGCTTTTTATAAAGATGTATATTAGAATTAGACAAGTAGCCAGAGTGGTTAGGGTTAGGGTTAGGGTTAGGGTTAGGGTTAGGGTTAGGTTTGTTTAATAGCCACCAGATCTAGGGTTAGGTTAGGGTTAGGGTTAGGGTTAGGGTTAGGGTTAGGTTTGTTTAATGGCCACCAGATCTCCCCATGTCGCCCAACGACTTCATGGTTATACAGAGATCCAAGGAAAGGCACACGCACTAGAGGCATTGTCGGCGCATGCTCTAGCTTCGCGTCATGACTGAATCATAAGTGTGTAAAG
>JAULUE010000163.1:0-18367 GCA_036324585.1 Champsocephalus esox | reverse complement strand
GGGGGGGGGAGGGGAGAGAGGGGGAGAGGGAGCGGAGGGGGGGGAGGGAGGGGGGTGAGAGAGAGGGGGGGGAGGGGGGGAGAGAGAGGGGGAGGGGGGGGAGGGGGAGCGGGGGCGAGGAGGGGGGGGCGGGTGGGGGGTGCGAGGGGGGGAGAGAGAGAGGGTGTGCGGGGGCGGGAGGGAGGGCGGGGGCGGGGGGGAGGGGGAGAGCGGGGGGGAGAGGGTGGGGGGGCGAGAGTGCGGGAGAGGGGCGGGGGGGAGGTGGGGGGCGGGGGGGAGAGGGGGGGGGAGGGGGGACGCGGGGGCGGGGAGAGAGAGAGAGAGGGAGGGGGGGGAGAGAGGGGGGTGGGGGGGAGGGGGAGAGTGAGGGAGGGAGAGGGGGGGGGGAGGCGGAGGAGGGGCGGAGAGCGGGGGGGGAGAGAGAGAGAGGGAGAGAGAGGGGGGCGTGGGAGCGAGGGGGGGCGGGGGAGGAGAGGGGGGGCGGGGAGGGAGTGAGAGGGGGGCGGGGGAGAGGGGGAGAGCGGAGGGGCGTGAGCGAGGGGGGGAGGGGAGGGGGAGGGGAGGGGGGGGAGAGCGAGGAGAGAGGGGGGGGAGGGGAGAGGGGCGGGGGAGAGCGGGGGGGAGAGCGTGGGGGGGCGGAGGTGAGGGGGGGGAGGAGAGAGAGGGGGGGGAGGGGAGAGGGGAGGGGGGGGGAGAGGGGGGGGAGATGGGGGGGGGAGGGGGGGGAGGGGGGGGGGGCGGGGGGAGTGGAGAGGGGGGGGGAGAGAGTGGGGGGGAGCGGGGGGGAGCGAGAGCGAGCGAGAGGGGGGAGCGGAGAGGGGGGGAGGAGGGGAGAGAGAGGGGAGCGGGGAGCGAGAGCGGGAGTGGGGGAGGGGGGGGGGGGGAGAGGGGAGGGGGGGAGGGGGGGGAGAGAGGGGGGGAGTGGGAGCGGGGAGCGGGAGGGGGAGAGAGAGAGACGTGAGGGGGGAGGGGGGAGAGCGGGGGGGGGGAGCGAGAGAGAGGGGAGAGGGGGGGGGACGAGGAGAGAGCGAGGGGGGAGGGGGAGGGAGCGAGAGGAGGGTGGGGGGGGCGGGGGGGGGGAGGGGCGGGAGGGAGAGAGAGGGGAGAGGAGGGGAGGAGCGGGGGGCGAGGGGGGCGTGGGGGAGGGGCGGGGGGGGGAGCGGGGGAGGGGCGAGTGAGGGGGGGGGGAGAGAGAGAGAGAGGAGGGGGGGGGAGAGAGAGGGAGAGAGCGGGAGAGAGAGAGAGAGAGAGTGAGGGGCGGGGGTGTGAGAGAGTGGGGGAGAGAGAGGGGGGACGGGGGACGAGAGCGAGCAGAGAGAGAGAGAGGGGATGGCAGGGGGGAGAGATGAGGGGGGAGGGGCGAGGGAGGAGAGGGGAGAGAGGGGGGGGGAGGGGAGAGGGGAGGAGCGAGCGAGGGGGGGTGGGGGGAGGGGAGAGGGGGAGGCGGAGTGAGGGGAGGAGCGAGGAGGAGAAGGAGGGGTGCGCGGGAGGGGAAGAGGAAGGAAGCGGGTGATGGGGTAGAGGGAGCGAGGGAAGAAGGAGCGAAGAGGGAGGGAAGGGAGTGAAGCGGGGAGAAAGGAGGCGTGAAGGCTGCGGAGGAGGGGAGGGGAGGCGAAGAGGAGGAGCAGCGGGGAACGGGGAAGGAGAAGGAATGCGGAGAGGGTTGGGGAAGGAGGAGAAGAGGAGAGAGACGAAGGAAGGAGGAAAGAGAGAGAGAGGAGGAGAGAGAGAGGGGGAGGGGGGGGGGAGAGGGGAGGAGAGGGGGAGGGGGAGGAGGGGAGGGAGGGGAGGGGGGAGAGAGGGGGAGGGGAGAGAGAGGGGGGAGAGGGGGGGAGAGAGGAGAGGGGGGTGGGGGGAGGGGAGAGGGGAGGGGGGGAGAGAGGGGGAGGAGGGGAGGGAGGGGGGGAGAGATGGGGAGAGAGAGAGAGGGGAGGGGGGAGAGGGGGGGGAGGGAGGAGAGGAGGGGAGAGGGAGAGGGGGAGAGAGGGGAGGGGAGGGAGGGGGGGAGAGGAGGGAGGGGGGGGGGAGGAGGGGGGGAGGGGAGGGGAGAGGGGGGAGAGGGGGAGGAGGGGGGGAGAGGGGGGGGAGGAGGGGGGAGGGGGGGGGGAGGGGGGAGGAGGGAGAGGGGGGGAGGGGGGGCGGAGGGGGAGGGGGAGGGAGGAGGGAGGGGGGAGGGGGGGATGGGAGGAGGAGGGGAGGGAGGGGGGAGGGGGAGAGGGGGAGAGGGGGAGGGGGGGAGGGGGGAGGGGGGAGGAGAGGGGAGGGGGACGGGAGGGCGGGGATGGGGGGGGAGGGGGGGAGGGAGGGGGGGAGAGGGAGGGGGGAGGGGGGGGGGAGAGGGAGGGGAGGGGGAGGGGGGGGACGAGGGGGGAGGGAGGGAGAGGGGGGGGAGGGGGAGGGAGGGGGAGGGAGAGGGGGAGGAGGGGAGGGGGGAGGGGAGGGGGAGAGAGGGGAGGGGGAGTGGAGGGGGAGGGGGAGGGGGAGGGGGGGAGGAGAGGGGAGGGGGGGGGGAGGGATGGGAGGGGGGGGAGGGAGGAGGGGGGAGCGGGAGGGGGGGAGGGGGGGAGGGGGGGGCAGAGGGGGGGAGAGGGGGAGAGGGGGAGGGGGGAGGAGAGGGGGGGAGGGGGAGAGGGGGAGGGGGAGGGAGGGGGGGAGGGGGAGGAGGAGGGGGGGGAGGGGGGAGGGAGGGGAGAGGGGGGAGGGAGGGGGAGGGGGAGGGAGGGGGGAGAGAGAGAGGGGGGGAGGAGGGAGGGGGGGGAGAGGGGGAGGGAGGGGGGAGGGGGAGGGGGAGGGAGGGGAGAGGGAGGGGGAGAGGGGGGGAGAGGGGGAGGGGGGGAGGGAGGGAGGGGGGGGAGGGGGAGAGGGGAGGGGGGAGGGGGGAGGGGGGGAGGGGGAGGAGGGAGGGGAGGAGGGGGAGGGGAGGGGGGGAGGGGGGAGGGGAGGGGGAGAGGGGGGGGGGAGGGGGGGGGAGGAGGGGAGGGAGGGGGGGAGGGAGGGAGGGGGGAGGAGGGAGGGGAGGGGAGGGGGAGGGAGGAGGGGGGAGGGGAGGGATGGGGGGGAGGGGGAGGGGAGGGGGGGAGAGGGGGAGGGGGAGGGGAGGGGAGGGGGAGGGGGGGAGGGGGGGGGAGAGGGGGAGGGGAGGGGGAGGGAGGGGGAGGGAGGGGGGGGAGGAGGGGGGGGGAGGGGGGAGGGGGGGAGGAGGGGGGGAGAGGGGGGGGAGGGAGGGGGGGGAGGGGGAGGAGGGGAGGGAGGGAGGGAGAGGGGAGGAGGGGGAGGGAGGAGGGGGAGGGAGGGGGAGGGGAGGGGGGAGGGGAGGGGGGAGGGAGGGGGGGGGAGGGGGAGGAGGGGAGGGGGGAGGGGGGAGGGGGAGGGGGGGGAGGGGGGAGGGGGGAGGAGGGGGGAGAGGGAGGGGGAGGGGGGAGGGGAGGGGGGGGAGGGGGGGAGGGGAGGGGGGGGAGGAGGGAGGGGGAGGGGAGGGGGAGGGGGGGGAGGGGAGGAGGGGAGGGGGAGGGGGGGGGAGGGGGGGGGAGGAGGGAGGGGAGAGGGGGGGGAGAGGGAGGGGGGGAGGAGGAGGGGGAGGGGGGGGGGAGGGAGAGGGAGGGGGGGGAGGGGGGGGAGGGAGGGGGAGGGGGGGAGGGGGGAGGGGGAGGGAGGGGGGGAGGGGAGAGGGAGGGGGGGAGGGGGGAGGGGGGGGGGAGGAGGAGGAGGGGGGGAGGGGGAGGGAGGGAGGAGGGGGGAGGGGGGGAGGGGGGGAGAGGGGAGAGGGGAGGGGGGAGGGGGGGGAGGGGGGGAGGGGAGGGGGAGGGGGGGGGGAGGAGGGGGGGGAGGGGGGAGGGGAGGGGGGGGGGAGGGAGGGGGGGAGGGGGGGGAGGGAGGAGAGAGGGGGGAGGGGGAGAGAGGGGGGGGAGGGGGGAGGGGGAGGGGGGGGGAGGAGAGAGGGAGGGGAGGGGGGGGAGGGGGGGGAGGGGGGAGGGAGGGAGGAGAGGGGAGGGAGGGGGGGAGGAGGGGAGAGAGAGGAGGGGAGGGAGGAGGGGGAGGGAGGGGGGAGGGGGGAGGAGGGGAGGAGGAGGGGGGGAGGGGAGAGGGGAGGGAGGGGGAGGGAGGGGGGGGAGAGGGGGGGGAGGGGGGAGGGGGGAGGGAGGGGGAGGGGGGGGGGAGGAGGGGGGGGAGGGGGAGGGGAGGGGAGGAGGGGGGAGGGGGGGAGGGGGGGAGGGGGAGGGGAGGGGGGGGGGAGGGAGGGGGGGGAGGAGAGGGGAGGGGAGAGAGGGGGGAGGGGAGGGGGGGAGGGGGGGAGGGGGAGGGGAGAGGGGGGGGGAGAGGGGGGGGGGAGGGGGAGGAGGGGGGGGAGGGGGGAGGGGGAGGGGAGGGGGAGGGGAGGGGGGAGGGGGAGGGAGGGGGGGAGGGGGGAGAGAGAGGGAGGGGAGGGGGAGGGAGGGGAGGGGGGAGGGGGGAGGGGGGGAGGGGGGAGGGGGGGGGAGGGGGGGGGAGGGGGGAGGGGAGGGGGAGGGAGAGGGGGGGGAGGGGGGGGGAGGGAGAGGGGGAGGGAGGGGGGGAGGGGGGAGGGGGGGGGGAGGAGGGGGGGGGGAGAGGGGGGGGAGGGGGGAGGGGGGGAGGGGGGGGAGGGGAGGGGGAGGGGGGGGGAGGGAGGGGGGAGGGGGAGAGGGGGAGGGGAGGGGAGGGGGGGAGGAGGGGGGGAGGGGGGGAGGGAGAGGAGGAGAGGGAGGGAGGGAGGGGGGGGAGGGGGAGGGGGGGGAGGGGGG
The DNA here is from genome assembly GCA_036324585.1 of Champsocephalus esox. Lineage (NCBI taxonomy): Eukaryota > Metazoa > Chordata > Actinopteri > Perciformes > Channichthyidae > Champsocephalus > Champsocephalus esox. The sequence goes on along the minus strand of JAULUE010000163.1, from coordinate 13,607 downwards.
AGGGGGAGGGGGGAGGGGGGGAGGGGGAGGAGGGAGGGAGGGGGGAGGGGGGGAGGGGGGGGAGGGGAGGGGGAGGGAGGGGAGGGGGGAGAGGAGGGAGGGGGGGGAGGGGGAGGGGGGGAGGGGGGGGAGGGGGGGGAGGGGGAGGGGGGGGGGAGAGGAGGGGGAGGGGGGGGAGGGGGGGAGGAGGGGGGGGGGAGGAGGAGGGGGGGGAGGGGGGGGAGGGAGGGGAGGGGGGGAGGGGGAGGGGGGGAGGGGGGAGGGGAGGGGGAGGGGGGAGGGGGGGGGGAGGGGAGGGAGGAGAGGAGGGGGGGAGGGGGGGGAGGGGGAGGGGGGGGAGGGGGGGAGGGGGAGGGGAGGGGGGGAGGGAGGGGGGGGAGGGGGAGGGGGGAGGGAGGGGGGGGAGGGAGGAGGGGGAGGGGGGGGAGGGGAGGGAGGGGGGGGGGAGAGGGAGGAGGGGGGAGGAGAGGGGGGGGGAGGGGGAGGAGGGGGGGAGGAGGGAGGGGGAGGGGGGGGGAGGAGAGGGGAGGGGGGAGGGAGGAGGGGAGGGGAGGGGGGAGGGGGGGAGGGGGGGAGGGGGGGAGGAGGGGGAGGGGAGGGAGGAGGGGGAGAGGGGGGAGGGGGAGGGGGGGGGGAGGGGGGGGAGGGGGAGGGGGAGGAGGGGAGGGGGGGAGGGGGGGAGGGGGGGAGAGGGGAGGGGAGGGAGGGGGGGGAGGGAGGGGGAGGAGGGGGGGGAGGGGAGGGGGGAGGAGGAGGGGGAGGGGGGAGGGCGGGGAGGAGGGGGGGGAGGGGAGGGGGGAGAGGGGAGGAGGAGGGGGAGAGGGGGAGGGGGGGAGGGGGGGGGGAGGGAGGGGAGGGGAGGAGGGGGGAGGGGAGGGAGGGGGGGAGGGGGAGAGGGGAGGAGGGGGGGGAGGGAGAGGGGGGAGGGAGGAGGGGGAGGAGGGGGAGGGGGGGGGGAGGGGAGGGGGGGGGGAGGGGAGAGGGGGGGGGAGGAGGGGGGGAGGGGGGGGAGGGAGGGAGGGGGGGAGGGGGAGGGGGGGAGGGGAGGAGGGGGGGAGGGGGGAGGGGGGGAGGAGGGGGAGGGGGAGGGGGAGGAGGGGGAGGGGGGAGGGGGGGAGGGGGGGAGGAGGGGGGAGAGGGGAGGGGGGGGGAGAGGGGGAGGGGGGGGGAGGGGAGGGGGGGGAGGGGGGGGAGGGGAGGGGGGGAGGAGGGGAGGGGGGGAGGGGGGGGAGGGGGGGAGAGGGGGGGGGGAGGAGGGGGGGGGGAGGGGGAGAGGGGGGAGGAGGGGGGGGGGAGGGGGGGAGGGGGAGGGGAGGAGGGGGAGGGGGGGGAGGGGGGAGGGGGAGGGAGGGGGGGGAGGAGAGGGGGGAGGAGGGAGGGGAGAGGGGGAGGGGGGAGGGGAGGGGAGGAGGAGGGGGGGGAGGGGAGGGGGGGGAGGGGGGGGGGAGGGGGGGGGAGGAGGGGGGGGAGGAGAGGGGAGGGGGGGGGAGGGGGAGGGAGGAGGGAGGGGGGGGAGGGGGGGAGGGGGGGAGGAGGGGGGGGGAGGAGGGGGGAGGGGGAGGGAGGGGAGGAGGGGAGGGGGAGGAGGGGGGGGGGAGAGGGAGGGAGGGGGGGGAGGGGAGAGGAGGGGGGGAGGGGGAGGGAGGGGCGAGGGGAGGGGAGGGGGGAGGGGGGGAGGGGGCGGGGGGGCGGAGGGGAGGGGCGGGCTGCGGTGGGTGCGTGCGTTTTTTCTTTTTTTCTTCTTTTCTTCTTTTTTTCTTTTTTTCTTCTTTCTTTTTTCTTTCTTCTTTTTTTTTCTTTTTTCTTTCTTTTTTTTCTTTTCTTTCTTTTTCTTCTTTTCTTCTTTCTTTTTTTCTTTTTTCTTTTTCTTTTCTTTTCTTTTTTTCTTCTTTTTTCTTCTTTTTTTCTTTTTTTTCTTTCTTTTTTCTTCTTTTTCTTTTTCTTTTCTTTTTCTTTTTTCTTTTTTTTCTTTTTCTTCTTTTTCTTTTTCTTTTTTCTTTTTTTCTTTCTTTTTTCTTTTTTTCTTTTTCTTTTTTCTTTTTTCTTTTTTTCTTTCTTTTTTTTTCTTTTTTCTTTTTTTTTCTTTTTTTTTCTCTTTCTTCTTTTTCTTTTTTTCTTTTTTCTTTTCTTTTTTCTTCTTTCTTTTTCTTTTTTCTTTTTTTCTTTTTTCTTTTCTTTTTTTCTTTTTTTTTCTTCTTTCTTTTTTTTTCTTTTTTTTTCTTTCTTTTTCTTTTTTTTCTTTCTCTTTTTCTTTTTCTTTTTTTCTTTTTTTTTCTTTCTTTTTTCTTTTTTTCTTTTTTTCTTTTTTCTTTTTTTTTCTTTTTTTTTCTTTTTTTCTTCTTTTTCTTTTTTTCTTTTTTCTTTTTTCTTCTTTTTCTTTTCTTTTTTTCTTTCTTTTTTTTTCTTTTTCTTTTTTTCTTCTTTCTTTTTTTTCTTTTCTTTTTCTTTCTTTTTTTCTTTTTTTCTTTTTTCTCTTTTTTTCTTTCTTTTCTTTTCTTTTTTTCTTCTTTTCTTTTTTCTTTTCTTTTTCTTTTTTTTCTTTCTTTTCTTTTTTTTTCTTTCTTTTTTTCTTTCTTTTTTTCTTTTCTTTTTTTCTTTCTTTTTTTTTCTTTTTCTTTTTTCTTTTTTTCTTTCTTTTTTTCTTCTTTTTTTCTTTTTTTTTCTTTTTTTCTTTTTTTTTCTTTTTCTTTCTTTTTTCTTTTCTTTCTTTTTTTCTTTTTTCTTTTTTTCTTTTTTTCTTTTTCTTTTCTTTTTTCTTTTTTTCTTTTTCTTTTTCTTTTCTTCTTTTTCTTTTTTTCTCTTTTTTCTTTTCTTTTTTCTTTTTCTTTTCTTTTCTTTTTTTCTTTTTCTTTTCTTTCTTTTTTTCTCTTCTCTCTTTTTCTTTCTTTCTTCTTTTTTTTCTTCTTTTCTTTTTCTTTTCTTTTCTTTTCTTTCTTTTCTTCTTTCTTTTTTTTCTTCTTTTTCTCTTTTCTTTCTTTCTTCTTTCTCTTTTCTTTTTTTCTCTTTTTTTTTCTTTTTTCTTCTTCTTTTCTTTTTCTCTTTCTCTTCTTTTTCTTTTTCTTTTTTCTTCTTCTCTTTTTCTTTTCTTCTCTTCTTTTTCTTTCTTTTCTTTTTCTCTCTTTCTTCTTTCTTCTTTTCTTTTTCTTCTCTTTTTTCTTTCTTTTTTCTTCATTTCTTTTTTCTTTCTCTTTTCTCTTTCTTCTTTTCTTTTCTCTTCTTTTTTTCTTTTTTTTCTTTTTCTTTTCTTCTCTTCTTTTTTCTTCTTTTCTTCTTCTTTTTTTCTTTCTTTTTTTTCTCTTCTCTTTTTTTCTCTTTTTTTCTTCTCTTTTCTTCTTCTTTCTCTTCTTTCTAAAGATGTCCATATCAGAACATTCCTTAGCTGTGAAATAACGTCGTACAAAGCTAGGGTGTAACAATCCCACACAGGTCACCCAGCTGACGTTTTAGAGAATGGAAATGAATGATTTCTGATAGAATAATAACTTTAAAATCCACTACTTTAGGGTCCAAGTCTAATTTTAATTAATCCAGGGATCCAATACCTTAAAATCCCACTTTATGAGTCTCGGGCCGTGATCAATTTGATTGTCGCGAAGAGTTCGTCTCTGTTGTCCTAGAGTATCAAGCAGAACATCCCCACACAATGACATGGTCATTGAGGAGTTAGGGTGTAATCATTAGGGTGACCCAGCTCAAATTATGGTAGGATGGGAATGTTTCTGACAAAATAAAACATAATAATAGTATAGGATTTTATTCTAATGCTATCAAAGAGTCCATATCAGAACATTCCTTAGCTGTGAAATAACGTCGTACAAAGCTAGGGTGTAACAATCCCACACAGGTCACCCAGCTGACGTTTTAGAGAATGGAAATGAATGATTTCTGATAGAATAATAACTTTAAAATCCACTACTTTAGGGTCCAAGTCTAATTTTAATTAATCCAGGGATCCAATACCTTAAAATCCCAGTTTATGAGTCTCAGGCCGTGATCAATTTGATTGTCGCGAAGAGTTCGTCTCTGTTGTCCGAGAGTATCAAGCAGAACATCCCCACACAATGACATGGTCATTGAGGAGTTAGGGTGTAATCATTAGGGTGACCCAGCTCAAATTATGGTAGGATGGGAATGTTTCTGACAAAATAAAACATAATAATAGTATAGGATTTTATTCTTAGAATACATCTTAAATTTAATTAATTTATTTACTAATGAGTGTACCTTTTTTATCCATCCTATCACTGTACAGGATTTACTATTTAAACCTTAGTCGGACCACGAAACTTTGTGGTGAGACTAACAAGTGGAAGAGGTCAACTGACCGATTCCACTGAGTGAAGGCGTTTAAATGTCTGCTTATATTCACTCCTAAATCTTATAGTTTACCCCTACATTTAATCATAATCTAGGCATCTATTCTAAAGTTCACCTTTCTTTATTTGTAGGTTAAAAAATCTAACATCAAGAACAATCCCTTCATTTGTCTCCTTTCCTTTTATCTTTCCTTTTTGGAATCGGAAAACCAAACCCTTTCCTTCTCGGGCCCTCCGGGGACCCGCCAGAGGGCAGCGGGTTATGAAAGCTGGTCTAGACAGATCTAGGGAGGATTACAATGTAGACACTGCGTACCTCCTGAAAACCTTTCAAACATTTCTTAGGGGAAAAGTGTGTTTCCCATTATGGATACACTTCTCCTTTCTCTTTCTCCCTCTCTCTCTCTCTCTCTCTCTCTCTCTCTCTCTCTCTCTCTCTCTCTCTCTCTCTCTCTTTCTCTCCCTATCCTCACCCTATTTCTAAATTAGAGCTATTAAATAAATATTATATAAATAAATACATTTAGATTGAAATGAGGTAAAAATAATTTATTTTTTCAAAATAATCCAGATGCAAATTTTATGCTAATGCTAGGTTAACAGTTAAGGCTAGGAACACATGCGACGTCATAACAATGTTAAAACTAACAAAAATATATCTAAAAAACTAATGCTAATTTTTTAGTTAAATGCTAAGCTAAAAGCTAGTGCTAAAAACATAAACAAAAGAATGACATCTTTGAAAATAACAAAAATATCTCTAAAAACCAAATGCTAATTTCGAAGCTAAATGCTAAGCTAACATTATGCTAAATGCTAACAAGTGACATCATCACTTAGTTATAAGGTGCAATACCTCCTTTCAGCCACAGAGCCCTAGGTGCAAACAATTATAAACGTTGTAGTACCTCTAATTGGCCATAACACACTTTTTCATTTTAATCAATGCACTCCCTGATTTTTGGGAATTACCCAGAAGGCTCAGGGTTTGAGATTTTTTAAAAAAAAGGAATTTAAAAAAATATATCTCTAAAAAACCAAATGCTAATTTTGAAGCTAAATGCTAAGCTAACATTATGCTAAATGCTAACAAGTGACTTCATCACTTAGTTATAAGATGCAATACCTCCTTTCAGCCACAGAGCCCTAGGTACAAAAAAGTATAAACGTTGTAGTACCTCTGATTGGCCATAACACACTTTTTCATTTTAATCAATGCACTCCCTGATTTTTGGGAATTACCCAGAAGGCTCAGGGTTTGAGATTTTTAAAAAAAAGGAATTTTAAAAAAATATATCTCTAAAAAACCAAATGCTAATTTTGAAGCTAAATGCTAAGCTAACATTATGCTAAATGCTAACAAGTGACTTCATCACTTAGTTATAAGATGCAATACCTCCTTTCAGCCACAGAGCCCTAGGTACAAAAAAGTATAAACGTTGTAGTACCTCTGATTGGCCATAACACACATTTTCATTTTATTCAATGAACTCCCTGATTTTTGGGAATTACCCAGAAGGCTCGGGGTTTAAGTATTCGACTTTGAAAAGGGATTAAAACATAATAAACAAGTACAAATGTACATATTTTTTTGTAGATAACCTCTTTATTAATATCAGAGAACAAGATGGTATCATAAAATAGCACCTTTTCAAATTAAATAAAAATTCCAATGGAACCACGACTCAAAACAGTAGTTAAAAGCCTTAGTATACTGACGTTTTCAACACAAACGTCAAGACTTTCTCGGAAGCTTTGCGGTGTATGACGCTCCGAAATAGTCTATTTAGTACGACAAAGCTTGGGTTCCCTTAGTTGGGTCTCGGTCTGTCGGGCTGACACGGGGTTTGGGGTTTTTCCAAATAAGCAGTGCCCCATCACTGCTGACGTTGGTCAGACCTTGTCCCCCCAGGCCTGATGGGACCCTGCCTTTCTGGTGCGGTTTGTTAACCCGTCCCTCAGTTGGGTCTTGGTCTGTCGGGCTGATACGGGGTTTTGGGTCGTTTCGGTTAGGCAGTGCCCCTTCACTGCTGACATTGATTGGACCCGATCCCCCCAGGCCTGATGGGACCCTACCTTTCTGGTGCGGTTTGCTTCTCAGTCTGACTTTGGTCTACCATGGCTGAGAGAGGGGAGGCGGAGTTCTTTTTGACTAAGCAGTGCCCCATCACTGCTGATGTTGATCGGACCTGTTTCCCCCGGCTTTGGGTGATTCGATCTGGACTGGTATGACACGTTCTCGGAGCTGGAATACCCTTTCTTCTTGGGGGGGATCACCTGCTCTTCGGACCCAACTGATTTAAAACTGGGGAAACCAGAAATGGTGCAAACAATTGGTTTTAAGTGAGTTGGTTGGTAAGTTAATTTATAATTACACCATAACTGACTTTACAAAGTAATACAATTTTTATTAATAAGGTTTAATAATAGTACAATTTATATACTTTCCTATTGGTTCATTCCATACTTCTAAAGTAAGAACAACTTACGAAACCTCTGATTTCGTGCGGGTCGGTTAACCCAGTCTTTCTCTACGTCAAAGCTCACTGACCTGACCCAACCCTAACACTACCAGTCCTTTTCCCCTAGTTGGGAGCATTTAGAAAACAACACAAAGCCGGGACCTTGATCAACCTGGCGGGGCCACCCTAGAGTGAGAGCGTCTGGTGATAATGGCCGAAACACTCGATGATCTCTGGGTCCACTACTGATGATGTGTTCCAAACAAAACTCACAAAGGACTATTTTTGTTCCCCAAACTCTTCTAGTTTGGAATACAAAAAAACAACTGACTATTTTTCACTAGGGCTATTTGGCCATTTGCTCCCCGCTCGTTATCCTTCTACTCTTATGCAAAATAAAATTAGGCGAGAATAATATTCCACAATTTTTCAGCAATAAAGTGAGCACCTAATCTTTATCTTACCCCTAAACTTAACCACTCAGACTTAATGCCTAAACTTAAGTTGGTGTCAATCAAACAGTAGACCATCTTATCTTTAATTTAAGCTCTAAACCTAACCACTCTGGCTGCTTGTCTAATTCTAATATACATCTTTATAAAAAGCGTACTTCTTCTGTCTTTAGGCAGATGTCTTACCGATCATTGTGGCTAATTTGACCACTTACTACGAACAATACATCTCCACAAATGGCTATCTGACTCTTAATTAAAACCACTAAAATTAACTTATGGTACACTCGTAAATAAATATCAAAATAGACCATCTTCAGTCTAACTGCGGACTACTTTGTTCCCCAAGAGGACCATGTTACCCTTAATCTGACCTTTAACCTTAAACACTCGGGCTCTTAATCTAAATCTAAACCACATTATCTCCCCACTTTTTCACTCTGACCTTTCTTTCAACCCCTTTCTGGTCGACCCCCTTTGAGGATGACGAAAGGATTTGGGACATTAAGAAACCTTTCTTTCCACCCCATCTCTAATCTGATCTCTGGGAATCACGAAAGGAAACGGGCCATAAACAGATACAGCCATTGCGGCAAGGGGAGGTGTCCGCCGTCGTTACAGCTAGCCTCCTTGTCTCTGTCCTTCAAACTTAAATTACCCTGTCTACTTCACCTTTACACACTTATGATTCAGTCATGATGCCAAACTAGAGCATGCGCCGACAATGCCTCTAGTGCGTGTGCCTTTCCTTGGATCTCTGTATAACCATGAAGTCGTTGGGCGACATGGGGAGATCTGGTGGCCATTAAACAAACCTAACCCAGCCGGAGCCTGGAGAAACGGGGGACGTGCTTCGAAACTTGGTATGATTGGCTGAGTCGCTCGTTTTCTTTCCCACCATCCACTAGATGGATTTAATTAATGCCATCAAAGAGTCCATATCAGAACATTCCTTAGCTGTGAAATAACGTCGTACAAAGCTAGGGTGTAACAATCCCACACAGGTCACCCAGCTGACGTTTTAGAGAATGGAAATGAATGATTTCTGATAGAATAATAACTTTAAAATCCACTACTTTAGGGTCCAAGTCTAATTTTAATTAATCCAGGGATCCAATACCTTAAAATCCCACTTTATGAGTCTCGGGCCGTGATCAATTTGATTGTCGCGAAGAGTTCGTCTCTGTTGTCCTAGAGTATCAAGCAGAACATCCCCACACAATGACATGGTCATTGAGGAGTTAGGGTGTAATCATTAGGGTGACCCAGCTCAAATTATGGTAGGATGGGAATGTTTCTGACAAAATAAAACATAATAATAGTATAGGATTTTATTCTAATGCTATCAAAGAGTCCATATCAGAACATTCCTTAGCTGTGAAATAACGTCGTACAAAGCTAGGGTGTAACAATCCCACACAGGTCACCCAGCTGACGTTTTAGAGAATGGAAATGAATGATTTCTGATAGAATAATAACTTTAAAATCCACTACTTTAGGGTCCAAGTCTAATTTTAATTAATCCAGGGATCCAATACCTTAAAATCCCAGTTTATGAGTCTCAGGCCGTGATCAATTTGATTGTCGCGAAGAGTTCGTCTCTGTTGTCCGAGAGTATCAAGCAGAACATCCCCACACAATGACATGGTCATTGAGGAGTTAGGGTGTAATCATTAGGGTGACCCAGCTCAAATTATGGTAGGATGGGAATGTTTCTGACAAAATAAAACATAATAATAGTATAGGATTTTATTCTTAGAATACATCTTAAATTTAATTAATTTATTTACTAATGAGTGTACCTTTTTTATCCATCCTATCACTGTACAGGATTTACTATTTAAACCTTAGTCGGACCACGAAACTTTGTGGTGAGACTAACAAGTGGAAGAGGTCAACTGACCGATTCCACTGAGTGAAGGCGTTTAAATGTCTGCTTATATTCACTCCTAAATCTTATAGTTTACCCCTACATTTAATCATAATCTAGGCATCTATTCTAAAGTTCACCTTTCTTTATTTGTAGGTTAAAAAATCTAACATCAAGAACAATCCCTTCATTTGTCTCCTTTCCTTTTATCTTTCCTTTTTGGAATCGGAAAACCAAACCCTTTCCTTCTCGGGCCCTCCGGGGACCCGCCAGAGGGCAGCGGGTTATGAAAGCTGGTCTAGACAGATCTAGGGAGGATTACAATGTAGACACTGCGTACCTCCTGAAAACCTTTCAAACATTTCTTAGGGGAAAAGTGTGTTTCCCATTATGGATACACTTCTCCTTTCTCTTTCTCCCTCTCTCTCTCTCTCTCTCTCTCTCTCTCTCTCTCTCTCTCTCTCTCTCTCTATCTCTCTCTCTCTCTTTCTCTCCCTATCCTCACCCTATTTCTAAATTAGAGCTATTAAATAAATATTATATAAATAAATACATTTAGATTGAAATGAGGTAAAAATAATTTATTTTTTCAAAATAATCCAGATGCAAATTTTATGCTAATGCTAGGTTAACAGTTAAGGCTAGGAACACATGCGACGTCATAACAATGTTAAAACTAACAAAAATATATCTAAAAAACTAATGCTAATTTTTTAGTTAAATGCTAAGCTAAAAGCTAGTGCTAAAAACATAAACAAAAGAATGACATCTTTGAAAATAACAAAAATATCTCTAAAAACCAAATGCTAATTTCGAAGCTAAATGCTAAGCTAACATTATGCTAAATGCTAACAAGTGACATCATCACTTAGTTATAAGGTGCAATACCTCCTTTCAGCCACAGAGCCCTAGGTGCAAACAATTATAAACGTTGTAGTACCTCTAATTGGCCATAACACACTTTTTCATTTTAATCAATGCACTCCCTGATTTTTGGGAATTACCCAGAAGGCTCAGGGTTTGAGATTTTTTAAAAAAAGGAATTTAAAAAAATATATCTCTAAAAAACCAAATGCTAATTTTGAAGCTAAATGCTAAGCTAACATTATGCTAAATGCTAACAAGTGACTTCATCACTTAGTTATAAGATGCAATACCTCCTTTCAGCCACAGAGCCCTAGGTACAAAAAAGTATAAACGTTGTAGTACCTCTGATTGGCCATAACACACTTTTTCATTTTAATCAATGCACTCCCTGATTTTTGGGAATTACCCAGAAGGCTCAGGGTTTGAGATTTTTAAAAAAAAGGAATTTTAAAAAAATATATCTCTAAAAAACCAAATGCTAATTTTGAAGCTAAATGCTAAGCTAACATTATGCTAAATGCTAACAAGTGACTTCATCACTTAGTTATAAGATGCAATACCTCCTTTCAGCCACAGAGCCCTAGGTACAAAAAAGTATAAACGTTGTAGTACCTCTGATTGGCCATAACACACATTTTCATTTTATTCAATGAACTCCCTGATTTTTGGGAATTACCCAGAAGGCTCGGGGTTTAAGTATTCGACTTTGAAAAGGGATTAAAACATAATAAACAAGTACAAATGTACATATTTTTTTGTAGATAACCTCTTTATTAATATCAGAGAACAAGATGGTATCATAAAATAGCACCTTTTCAAATTAAATAAAAATTCCAATGGAACCACGACTCAAAACAGTAGTTAAAAGCCTTAGTATACTGACGTTTTCAACACAAACGTCAAGACTTTCTCGGAAGCTTTGCGGTGTATGACGCTCCGAAATAGTCTATTTAGTACGACAAAGCTTGGGTTCCCTTAGTTGGGTCTCGGTCTGTCGGGCTGACACGGGGTTTGGGGTTTTTCCAAATAAGCAGTGCCCCATCACTGCTGACGTTGGTCAGACCTTGTCCCCCCAGGCCTGATGGGACCCTGCCTTTCTGGTGCGGTTTGTTAACCCGTCCCTCAGTTGGGTCTTGGTCTGTCGGGCTGATACGGGGTTTTGGGTCGTTTCGGTTAGGCAGTGCCCCTTCACTGCTGACATTGATTGGACCCGATCCCCCCAGGCCTGATGGGACCCTACCTTTCTGGTGCGGTTTGCTTCTCAGTCTGACTTTGGTCTACCATGGCTGAGAGAGGGGAGGCGGAGTTCTTTTTGACTAAGCAGTGCCCCATCACTGCTGATGTTGATCGGACCTGTTTCCCCCGGCTTTGGGTGATTCGATCTGGACTGGTATGACACGTTCTCGGAGCTGGAATACCCTTTCTTCTTGGGGGGGATCACCTGCTCTTCGGACCCAACTGATTTAAAACTGGGGAAACCAGAAATGGTGCAAACAATTGGTTTTAAGTGAGTTGGTTGGTAAGTTAATTTATAATTACACCATAACTGACTTTACAAAGTAATACAATTTTTATTAATAAGGTTTAATAATAGTACAATTTATATACTTTCCTATTGGTTCATTCCATACTTCTAAAGTAAGAACAACTTACGAAACCTCTGATTTCGTGCGGGTCGGTTAACCCAGTCTTTCTCTACGTCAAAGCTCACTGACCTGACCCAACCCTAACACTACCAGTCCTTTTCCCCTAGTTGGGAGCATTTAGAAAACAACACAAAGCCGGGACCTTGATCAACCTGGCGGGGGCCACCCTAGAGTGAGAGCGTCTGGTGATAATGGCCGAAACACTCGATGATCTCTGGGTCCACTACTGATGATGTGTTCCAAACAAAACTCACAAAGGACTATTTTTGTTCCCCAAACTCTTCTAGTTTGGAATACAAAAAAACAACTGACTATTTTTCACTAGGGCTATTTGGCCATTTGCTCCCCGCTCGTTATCCTTCTACTCTTATGCAAAATAAAATTAGGCGAGAATAATATTCCACAATTTTTCAGCAATAAAGTGAGCACCTAATCTTTATCTTACCCCTAAACTTAACCACTCAGACTTAATGCCTAAACTTAAGTTGGTGTCAATCAAACAGTAGACCATCTTATCTTTAATTTAAGCTCTAAACCTAACCACTCTGGCTGCTTGTCTAATTCTAATATACATCTTTATAAAAAGCGTACTTCTTCTGTCTTTAGGCAGATGTCTTACCGATCATTGTGGCTAATTTGACCACTTACTACGAACAATACATCTACACAAATGGCTATCTGACTCTTAATTAAAACCACTAAAATTAACTTATGGTACACTCGTAAATAAATATCATAAATAGACCATCTTCAGTCTAACTGCGGACTACTTTGTTCCCCAAGAGGACCATGTTACCCTTAATCTGACCTTTAACCTTAAACACTCGGGCTCTTAATCTAAATCTAAACCACATTATCTCCCCACTTTTTCACTCTGACCTTTCTTTCGACCCCTTTCTGGTCGACCCCCTTTGAGGATGACGAAAGGATTTGGGACATTAAGAAACCTTTCTTTCCACCCCATCTCTAATCTGATCTCTGGGAATCACGAAAGGAAACGGGCCATAAACAGATACAGCCATTGCGGCAAGGGGAGGTGTCCGCCGTCGTTACAGCTAGCCTCCTTGTCTCTGTCCTTCAAACTTAAATTACCCTGTCTACTTCACCTTTACACACTTATGATTCAGTCATGATGCCAAACTAGAGCATGCGCCGACAATGCCTCTAGTGCGTGTGCCTTTCCTTGGATCTCTGTATAACCATGAAGTCGTTGGGCGACATGGGGAGATCTGGTGGCCATTAAACAAACCTAACCCTAACCCTAACCCTCAGGGTGTTTATACAGTTCCCTTTACCCAGGGTGATTACATATATTTCATTATGGTCTGTTGACCCGGTGGGTCTCTCTCCACCTTAAAACTCACGAACTTGACGTACCTACCAGTCCTTTTCCCCAAGTTGGGACCGTTTAGAAAACAACACAGCACCAGGACTGATCACCTGGGGCGACCGTCCTGGAGTAGGGGTGTCTGGAGATAATGGTCGAAACCCCCTATGACCTTCAGGTTCTTTCACTGACGAGGTGTTCCAACCACAATAAAGGACTATTTTGTCCACCAAATACTTATATTTGGTGGACAAAAAAAACTACTGACTATTTCTCACAAGGGCGATGGAACTATTGGTTCCACAATATGGTTACTAGAGAGATGTTTAACAACGGTTTAATTCCACTTGTTACATTATTCAGTTATCCCAAGATAGATTCATCTTTATGAGGTTTTTCTGCATTCTGCACTTCCTTCGGTCACTCCCCTCTGTCGTCACTAGATGGAGGCAGAGGTACTATAGATGGAGGGACTGACTGCATTTAGTGCATTAAATCATTAGTCATGGACAATATCTCTCTAATCAATCTTATTTTTAGCTCACTTTCATTCCAAAATTACACATGGTTTTTATTAAATCGGTCAAGTCTTTCTACATAACTTGAATATATCTGATGTATCAATATTTTTATCAATATAGATACTAATAAGGTGATAATCATATTC
>JAULUE010000162.1:0-38763 GCA_036324585.1 Champsocephalus esox | reverse complement strand
TACTTTGTACTTTTTGAGTAATCCCCTGTCAAACTCCCCTCCAGAGTACAATAATGCATGTTTTCTGCCATCTTTGATTTGAGATAAAATGAGTTTGTGCTATAAGTTCTTAATGTAATTGGTACTGTTGGATTTCAGTACTAATTGGACTAGTAGCACGAGTACAATGAAGTACTTTTACTGTGTAGTTTTTGAGTAATCCTTTGTCAAACTCCCCTCCAGAGTACAATAATGCATGTTTTCTGCCATCTTTGATTTGACATAAAATGGTTTTGTGCCATAAGTTCTTAATCTAAATTGGTACTGTTGGATTCAGTACTACTTGGACTAGTAGCACGAGTACAATGAAGTACTTTTACTGTGTACTTTTTGAGTAATCCTTTGTCAAACTCCCCTCCAGAGTACAATAATGCATGTTTTCTGCCATCTTTGATGAGAGATAAAATGATTTCGTGCAATAAGTTCGTAATGATATTGGTACTGTTGGATTCAGTACTACTTGGACTACTACCAAAGGTACAATCAAGTACTTTTACTGTGTACTTTTTGAGTAATCCTTTCTCAAACTCCCCTCCAGAGTACAATAATGCATGTTTTCTGCCATCTTTGATGAGAGATAAAATGATTTCGTGCAATAAGTTCTTAATGAAATTGGTACTGTTGGATTCAGTACTACTTGGACAACTACCAAAGGTACAATCAAGTACTTTTACTGTGTACTTTTTGAGTAATCCGCTGTCAAACTCCCCTCCAGAGTACAATAATGCATGTTTTCTGTCATCTTTGATTTGAGATAAAATGATTTCGTGCAATAAGTTCTTAATGAAATTGGTACTGTTGGATTCAGTACTACTTGGACTACTATCAAAGGTACAATCAAGTACTTTTACTGTGTACTTTTTGAGTAATCCTTTGTCAAACTCCCCTCCAGAGTACAATAATGCATGTTTTCTGCCATCTTTGATTTGAGATAAAATAAGTTTGTGCTATAAGTTCTTAATGTAATTGGTACTGTTGGATTCAGTACTACTTGGACTAGTAGCACAAGTACAATCAAGTACTTTTACTGTGTACTTTTTGAGTAATCCTTTGTCAAACTCCCCTCTAGAGTACACTAATGCATGTTTTCTGACATCTTTGATGAGAGATACAATTTTTTTGTGCAATAAGTTCTTAATGAAATTGCTACTGTTGGATTCAGTACTACTTGGACTAGTACCAAAAGTACAATCAAGTATTTTTACTGTGTACTTTTTGAGTAATCCCCTGTCAAACTCCAATCCAGAGTACAATAATGCATGTTTTCTGCCATCCTTGATTTGAGATTAAATGATTTTGTGCTATAAGTTCTTAATGTAATTGGTACTGTTGTATTCAGTACTACTTGGACTAGTAGCACGAGTACAATGAAGTACTTTTACTGTGTACTTTTTGAGTAGTCCTTTGTCAAACTCCCCTCCAGAGTACAATAATGCATGTTTTCTGCCATCTTTGATGAGAGATAAAATGATGTTGTGCAATAAGTTCTTAATGATATTGGTACTGTTGGATTCGGTACTACTTGGACTCCTACCAAAGGTACAATCAAGTACCTTTACTGTGTACTTTTTGAGTAATCCGCTGTCAAACTCCCCTCCAGAGTACAATAATGCATGTTTTCTGCCATATTTGATTTGAGATAAAATGGTTTTGTGCTATAAGTTTTATCTAATTGGTACTGTTGGATTCAGTACTACTTGGACTAGTAGCACGAGTACAATGAAGTACTTTTACTGTGTACTTTTTGAGTAATCCTTTGTCAAACTCCCCTCCAGAGTACAATAATGCATGTTTTCTGCCATCTTTGATGAGAGATAAAATAATTTCGTGCGATAAGTTCTTAATGATATTGGTACTGTTGGATTCAGTACTACTTGGACTAGTAGCACGAGTACAATGAAGTACTTTTACTTTGTACTTTTTGAGTAATCCCCTGTCAAACTCCCCTCCAGAGTACAATAATGCATGTTTTCTGCCATATTTGATTTGAGATAAAATGAGTTTGTGCTATAAGTTCTTAATGTAATTGGTACTGTTGGATTTAGTACTAATTGGACTAGTAGCACGAGCACAATGAAGTACTTTTACTGTGTAGTTTTTGAGTAATCCTTTGTCAAACTCCCCTCCAGAGTACAATAATGCATGTTTTCTGCCATCTTTGATTTGACATAAAATGGTTTTGTGCCATAAGTTCTTAATCTAAATGGTACTGTTGGATTCAGTACTACTTGGACTAGTAGCACGAGTACAATGAAGTACTTTTACTGTGTACTTTTTGAGTAATCCTTTGTCAAACTCCCCTCCAGAGTACAATAATGCATGTTTTCTGCCATCTTTGATGAGAGATAAAATGATTTCGTGCAATAAGTTCGTAATGATATTGGTACTGTTGGATTCAGTACTACTTGGACTACTACCAAAGGTACAATCAAGTACTTTTACTGTGTACTTTTTGAGTAATCCTTTCTCAAACTCCCCTCCAGAGTACAATAATGTATGTTTTCTGCCATCTTTGATGAGAGATAAAATGATTTCGTGCAATAAGTTCTTAATGAAATTGGTAATGTTGGATTCAGTACTACTTGGACAACTACCAAAGGTACAATCAAGTACTTTTACTGTGTACTTTTTGAGTAATCCGCTGTCAAACTCCCCTCCAGAGTACAATAATGCATGTTTTCTGCCACCTTTGATTTGAGATAAAATGAGTTTGTGCTATAAGTTCTTAATGTAATTGGTACTGTTGGATTCAGTACTACTTGGACTAGTAGCACGAGTACAATGAAGTACTTTTACTGTGTACTTTTTGAGTAATCCTTTCTCAAACTCCCCTCCAGAGTACAATAATGCATGTTTTCTGCCATCTTTGATGAGAGATAAAATGATTTTGTGCTATAAGTTCTAAATGTAATTGGTACTGTTGGATTCAGTTCTACTTGGACTACTACCCAAAGTACAATCAAGTACTTTTACTGTGTACTTTTTGAGTAATCCGCTGTCAAACTCCCCTCCAGAGTACAATAATGCATGTTTTCTGCCATCTTTGATGAGAGATAAAATGATTTCGTGCAATAAGTTCTTAATGAAATTGGTACTGTTGGATTCAGTACTACTTGGACTACTACCAAAAGTACAATCAAGTACTTTTACTGTGTACTTTTTGAGTAATCCGCTGTCAAACTCCCCTCCAGAGTACAATAATGCATGTTTTCTGCCATCTTTGATTTGAGATAAAATGAGTTTGTGCAATAAGTTCTTAATCTAATTGGTACTGTTGGATTCAGTACTAATTGGACTAGTAGCACGAGTACAATGAAGTACTTTTACTGTGTACTTTTTGAGTAATCCTTTGTCAAACTCCCCTCCAGAGTACAATAATGCATGTTTTCTGCAATCTTTGATTTGACATAAAATGGTTTTGTGCCATAAGTTCTTAATCTAATTGGTACTGTTGGATTCAGTACTACTTGGACTAGTACCAAAAGTACAATCAAGTATTTTTACTGTGTACTTTTTGAGTAATCCCCTGTCAAACTCCCCTCCAGAGTACAATAATGCATGTTTTCTGCCATCTTTGATTTGAGATAAAATGATTTTGTGCTATAAGTTCTTAATGTAATTGGTACTGTTGGATTCAGTACTACTTGGACTAGTAGCACGAGTACAATGAAGTACTTTTACTGTGTACTTTTTGAGTAATCCTTTGTCAAACTCCCCTCCAGAGTACAATAATGCATGTTTTCTGCCATCTTTGATGAGAGATAAAATGATTTTGTGCTATAAGTTCTTAATCTAATTGGTACTGTTGGATTCAGTACTACTTGGACTAGTAGCACGAGTACAATGAAGTACTTTTACTTGTACTTTTTGAGTAATCCTTTGTCAAACTCCCCTCCAGAGTACAATAATGCATGTTTTCTGCCATCTTTGATGAGACATAAAATGATTTTGTGCTATAAGTTCTTAATCTAATTGGTACTGTTGGATTCAGTACTACTTGGACTAGTAGCACGAGTACAATGAAGTACTTTTACTGTGTACTTTTTGAGTAATCCCCTGTCAAACTCCCCTCCAGAGTACAATAATGCATGTTTTCTGCCATCTTTGATTTGAGATAAAATGATTTTGTGCTATAAGTTCTTAATGTAATTGGTACTGTTGGATTCAGTACTACTTGGACTAGTAGCACGAGTACAATGAAGTACTTTTACTGTGTAGTTTTTGAGTAATCCTTTGTCAAACTCCCCTCCAGAGTACAATAATGCATGTTTTCTGCCATCTTTGATTTGACATAAAATGGTTTTGTGCCATAAGTTCTTAATCTAATTGGTACTGTTGGATTCAGTACTACTTGGACTACTACCAAAGGTACAATCAAGTACTTTTACTGTGTACTTTTTGAGTAATCCTTTCTCAAACTCCCCTCCCAGAGTACAATAATGCATGTTTTCTGCCATCTTTGATGAGAGATAAAATGATTTCGTGCAATAAGTTCTGTATGATATTGGTACTGTTGGATTCAGTACTACTTGGACTACTATCAAAGGTACAATCAAGTACTTT
The DNA here is from genome assembly GCA_036324585.1 of Champsocephalus esox. NCBI lineage: Eukaryota > Metazoa > Chordata > Actinopteri > Perciformes > Channichthyidae > Champsocephalus > Champsocephalus esox. Next base: position 34,161 of record JAULUE010000162.1, on the reverse strand, counting down.
TACTGTGTACTTTTTGAGTAATCCCCTGTCAAACTCCCCTCCAGAGTACAATAATGCATGTTTTCTGCCATATTTGATTTGAGATAAAATGGTTTTGTGCTATAAGTTCTTAATCTAATTGGTACTGTTGGATTCAGTACTACTTGGACTAGTAGCACAAGTACAATCAAAGTACTTTTACTGTGTACTTTTTGAGTAATCCTTTGTCAAACTCCCCTCCAGAGTACAATAATGCATGTTTTCTGCCATCTTTGATGAGAGATAAAATGATTTCGTGCAATAAGTTCTTAATGATATTGGTACTGTTGGATTCAGTACTACTTGGACTACTACCAAAGGTACAATCAAGTACTTTTACTGTGTACTTTTTGAGTAATCCCCTGTCAAACTCCCTCCAGAGTACACTAATGCATGTTTTCTGACATCTTTGATGAGAGATAAAATGATTTTGTGCTATAAGTTCTGAATGTAATTGGTACTGTTGGATTCAGTACTACTTGGACTACTACCAAAAGTACAATCAAGTACTTTTACTGTGTACTTTTTGAGTAATCCGCTGTCAAACTCCCCTCCAGAGTACAATAATGCATGTTTTCTGCCACCTTTGATTTGAGATAAAATGAGTTTGTGCTATAAGTTCTTAATGTAATTGGTACTGTTGGATTCAGTACTACTTGGACTAGTAGCACGAGTACAATGAAGTACTTTTACTGTGTACTTTTTGAGTAATCCTTTGTCAAACTCCCCTCCAGAGTACAATAATGCATGTTTTCTGCCATCTTTGATGAGAGATAAAATGATTTCGTGCAATAAGTTCTTAATGATATTGGTACTGTTGGATTCAGTACTACTTGGACTACTACCAAAGGTACAATCAAGTACTTTTACTGTGTACTTTTTGAGTAATCCCCTGTCAAACTCCCCTCCAGAGTACACTAATGCATGTTTTCTGACATCTTTGATGAGAGATAAAATGATTTTGTGCTATAAGTTCTGAATGTAATTGGTACTGTTGGATTCAGTACTACTTGGACTACTACCAAAAGTACAATCAAGTACTTTTACTGTGTACTTTTTGAGTAATCCGCTGTCAAACTCCCCTCCAGAGTACAATAATGCATGTTTTCTGCCATCTTTGATTTGAGATAAAATGAGTTTGTGCTATAAGTTCTTAATGTAATTGGTACTGTTGGATTCAGTACTACTTGGACTAGTAGCACGAGTACAATGAAGTACTTTTACTGTGTACTTTTTGAGTAATCCTTTGTCAAACTCCCCTCCAGAGTACAATAATGCATGTTTTCTGCCATCTTTGATGAGAGATAAAATGATTTCGTGCAATAAGTTCTTAATGATATTGGTACTGTTGGATTCGGTACTACTTGGACTACTACCAAAGGTACAATCAAGTACTTTTACTGTGTACTTTGTGAGTAATCCGCTGTCAAACTCCCCTCCAGAGTACAATAATGCATGTTTTCTGCCATCTTTGATGAGAGATAAAATGATTTCGTGCAATAAGTTCTTAATGATATTGGTACTGTTGGATTCGGTACTACTTGGACTACTACCAAAGGTACAATCAAGTACTTTTACTGTGTACTTTGTGAGTAATCCGCTGTCAAACTCCCCTCCAGAGTACAATAATGCATGTTTTCTGCCATCTTTGATTTGAGATAAAATGATTTTGTGCTATAAGTTCTTAATATAATTGGTACTGTTGGATTCAGTACTACTTGGACTACTACCAAAAGTACAATCAAGTACTTTTACTGTGTACTTTTTGAGTAATCCGCTGTCAAACTCCCCTCCAGAGTACAATAATGCATGTTTTCTGCCATATTTGATTTGAGATAAAATGGTTTTGTGCTATAAGTTTTATCTAATTGGTACTGTTGGATTCAGTACTACTTGGACTAGTAGCACGAGTACAATGAAGTACTTTTACTGTGTACTTTTTGAGTAATCCTTTGTCAAACTCCCCTCCAGAGTACAATAATGCATGTTTTCTGCCATCTTTGATGAGAGATAAAATAATTTCGTGCAATCATTTCTTAATGATATTGGTACTGTTGGATTCAGTACTACTTGGACTAGTAGCACGAGTACAATGAAGTACTTTTACTTTGTACTTTTTGAGTAATCCCCTGTCAAACTCCCCTCCAGAGTACAATAATGCATGTTTTCTGCCATCTTTGATTTGAGATAAAATTATTTTGTGCTATAAGTTCTTAATGTAATTGGTACTGTTGGATTTAGTACTAATTGGACTAGTAGCACGAGTACAATGAAGTACTTTTACTGTGTAGTTTTTGAGTAATCCTTTGTCAAACTCCCCTCCAGAGTACAATAATGCATGTATTCTGCAATCTTTGATTTGACATAAAATGGTTTTGTGCCATAAGTTCTTAATCTAATTGGTACTGTTGGATTCAGTACTATTTGGACTAGTAGCACGAGTACAATGAAGTACTTTTACTGTGTACTTTTTGAGTAATGCTTTGTCAAACTCCCCTCCAGAGTACAATAATGCATGTGTTCTGCCATCTTTGATGAGAGATAAAATGATTTCGTACAATAAGTTCTTAATGATATTGGTACTGTTGGATTCAGTACTACTTGGACTAGTAGCACGAGTACAATGAAGTACTTTTATTTTGTACTTTTTGAGTAATCCCCTGTCAAACTCCCCTCCAGAGTACAATAATGCATGTTTTCTGCCATCTTTGATTTGAGATAAAATGATTTTGTGCTATAAGTTCTTAATGTAATTGGTACTGTTGGATTCAGTACTAATTGGACTAGTAGCACGAGTACAATGAAGTACTTTTACTGTGTACTTTTTGAGTAATCCTTTGTCAAACTCCCCTCCAGAGTACAATAATGCATGTTTTCTGCCATCTTTGATTTGACATAAAATGATTTTGTGCCATAAGTTCTTAATCTAATTGGTACTGTTGGATTCAGTACTACTTGGACTAGTAGCACGAGTACAATGAAGTACTTTTACTGTGTACTTTTTGAGTAATCCTTTGTCAAACTCCCCTCCAGAGTACAATAATGCATGTTTTCTGCCATCTTTGATGAGAGATAAAATGATTTCGTGCAATAAGTTCTTAATGAAATTGGTACTGTTGGATTCAGTACTACTTGGACTACTACCAAAGGTACAATCAAGTACTTTTGCTGTGTACTTTTTGAGTAATCCTTTCTCAAACTCCCCTCCAGAGTACAATAATGCATGTTTTCTGCCATCTTTGATGAGAGATAAAATGATTTTGTGCGATAAGTTCTTAATGTAATTGGTACTGTTGGATTCAGTACTACTTGGACTACTACCAAAAGTACAATCAAGTACTTTTACTGTGTACTTTTTGAGTAATCCTTTGTCAAACTCCCCTCCAGAGTACAATAATGCATGTTTTCTGCCACCTTTGATTTGAGATAAAATGAGTTTGTGCTATAAGTTCTTAATGTAATTGGTACTGTTGGATTCAGTACTACTTGGACTAGTAGCATGAGTACAATGAAGTACTTTTACTGTGTACTTTTTGAGTAATCCTTTGTCAAACTCCCCTCCAGAGTACAATAATGCATGTTTTCTGTCATCTTTGATTTGAGAGAAAATGATTTCGTGCAATAAGTTCTCAATGATATTGGTACTGTTGGATTCAGTACTACTTTGACTACTATCAAAGGTACAATCAAGTACTTTTACTGTGTACTTTTGAGTAATCCTTTCTCAAACTCCCCTCCAGAGTACAATAATGCATGTTTTCTGCCATCTTTGATTTGAGATAAAATAAGTTTGTGATATACGTTCTTAATGTAATTGGTACTGTTGGATTCAGTACTACTTGGACTAGTAGCACAAGTACAATCAAGTACTTTTACTGTGTACTTTTTGAGTAATCCTTTGTCAAACTCCCCTCTAGAGTACACTAATGCATGTTTTCTGACATCTTTGATGAGAGATACAATTTTTTTGTGCAATAAGTTCTTAATGAAATTGGTACTGTTGGATTCAGTACTACTTGGACTAGTACCAAAAGTACAATCAAGTATTTTTACTGTGTACTTTTTGAGTAATCCCCTGTCAAACTCCAATCCAGAGTACAATAATGCATGTTTTCTGCCATCCTTGATTTGAGATAAAATGATTTTGTGCTATAAGTTCTTAATGTAATTGGTACTGTTGTATTCAGTACTACTTGGACTAGTAGCACGAGTACAATGAAGTACTTTTACTGTGTACTTTTTGAGTAGTCCTTTGTCAAACTCCCCTCCAGAGTACAATAATGCATGTTTTCTGCCATCTTTGATGAGAGATAAAATGATTTTGTGCAATAAGTTCTTAATGATATTGGTACTGTTGGATTCGGTACTACTTGGACTACTACCAAAGGTACAATCAAGTACCTTTACTGTGTACTTTTTGAGTAATCCGCTGTCAAACTCCCCTCCAGAGTACAATAATGCATGTTTTCTGCCATATTTGATTTGAGATAAAATGGTTTTGTGCTATAAGTTTTATCTAATTGGTACTGTTGGATTCAGTACTACTTGGACTAGTAGCACGAGTACAATGAAGTATTTTTACTGTGTACTTTTTGAGTAATCCTTTGTCAAACTCCCCTCCAGAGTACAATAATGCATGTTTTCTGCCATCTTTGATGAGAGATAAAATAATTTCGTGCGATAAGTTCTTAATGATATTGGTACTGTTGGATTCAGTACTACTTGGACTAGTAGCACGAGTACAATGAAGTACTTTTACTTTGTACTTTTTGAGTAATCCCCTGTCAAACTCCCCTCCAGAGTACAATAATGCATGTTTTCTGCCATCTTTGATTTGAGATAAAATGAGTTTGTGCTATAAGTTCTTAATGTAATTGGTACTGTTGGATTTCAGTACTAATTGGACTAGTAGCACGAGCACAATGAAGTACTTTTACTGTGTAGTTTTTGAGTAATCCTTTGTCAAACTCCCCTCCAGAGTACAATAATGCATGTTTTCTGCCATCTTTGATTTGAGATAAAATGGTTTTGTGCCATAAGTTCGTAATGATATTGGTACTGTTGGATTCAGTACTACTTGGACTACTACCAAAGGTACAATCAAGTACTTTTACTGTGTACTTTTTGAGTAATCCTTTCTCAAACTCCCCTCCAGAGTACAATAATGTATGTTTTCTGCCATCTTTGATGAGAGATAAAATGATTTCGTGCAATAAGTTCTTAATGAAATTGGTAATGTTGGATTCAGTACTACTTGGACAACTACCAAAGGTACAATCAAGTACTTTTACTGTGTACTTTTTGAGTAATCCGCTGTCAAACTCCCCTCCAGAGTACAATAATGCATGTTTTCTGTCATCTTTGATTTGAGATAAAATGATTTCGTGCAATAAGTTCTTAATGAAATTGGTACTGTTGGATTCAGTACTACTTTGACTACTATCAAAGGTACAATCAAGTACTTTTACTGTGTACTTTTTGAGTAATCCTTTCTCAAACTCCCCTCCAGAGTACAATAATGCATGTTTTCTGCCATCTTTGATTTGAGATAAAATAAGTTTGTGCTATAAGTTCTTAATGTAATTGGTACTGTTGGATTCAGTACTACTTGGACTAGTAGCACAAGTACAATCAAGTACTTTTACTGTGTACTTTTTGAGTAATCCTTTGTCAAACTCCCCTCTAGAGTACACTAATGCATGTTTTCTGACATCTTTGATGAGAGATACAATTTTTTTGTGCAATAAGTTCTTAATGAAATTGCTACTGTTGGATTCAGTACTACTTGGACTAGTACCAAAAGTACAATCAAGTATTTTTACTGTGTACTTTTTGAGTAATCCCCTGTCAAACTCCCAATCCAGAGTACAATAATGCATGTTTTCTGCCATCCTTGATTTGAGATAAAATGATTTTGTGCTATAAGTTCTTAATGTAATTGGTACTGTTGTATTCAGTACTACTTGGACTAGTAGCACGAGTACAATGAAGTACTTTTACTGTGTACTTTTTGAGTAGTCCTTTGTCAAACTCCCCTCCAGAGTACAATAATGCATGTTTTCTGCCATCTTTGATGAGAGATAAAATGATGTTGTGCAATAAGTTCTTAATGATATTGGTACTGTTGGATTCGGTACTACTTGGACTCCTACCAAAGGTACAATCAAGTACCTTTACTGTGTACTTTTTGAGTAATCCGCTGTCAAACTCCCCTCCAGAGTACAATAATGCATGTTTTCTGCCATATTTGATTTGAGATAAAATGGTTTTGTGCTATAAGTTCTTATCTAATTGGTACTGTTGGATTCAGTACTACTTGGACTAGTAGCACGAGTACAATGAAGTACTTTTACTGTGTACTTTTTGAGTAATCCTTTGTCAAACTCCCCTCCAGAGTACAATAATGCATGTTTTCTGCCATCTTTGATGAGAGATAAAATAATTTCGTGCGATAAGTTCTTAATGATATTGGTACTGTTGGATTCAGTACTACTTGGACTAGTAGCACGAGTACAATGAAGTACTTTTACTGTGTACTTTTTGAGTAATCCCCTGTCAAACTCCCCTCCAGAGTACAATAATGCATGTTTTCTGCCATATTTGATTTGAGATAAAATGAGTTTGTGCTATAAGTTCTTAATGTAATTGGTACTGTTGGATTCAGTACTAATTGGACTAGTAGCACGAGCACAATGAAGTACTTTTACTGTGTAGTTTTTGAGTAATCCTTTGTCAAACTCCCCTCCAGAGTACAATAATGCATGTTTTCTGCCATCTTTGATTTGACATAAAATGGTTTTGTGCCATAAGTTCTTAATCTAAATGGTACTGTTGGATTCAGTACTACTTGGACTAGTAGCACGAGTACAATGAAGTACTTTTACTGTGTACTTTTTGAGTAATCCTTTGTCAAACTCCCCTCCAGAGTACAATAATGCATGTTTTCTGCCATCTTTGATGAGAGATAAAATGATTTCGTGCAATAAGTTCGTAATGATATTGGTACTGTTGGATTCAGTACTACTTGGACTACTACCAAAGGTACAATCAAGTACTTTTACTGTGTACTTTTTGAGTAATCCTTTCTCAAACTCCCCTCCAGAGTACAATAATGTATGTTTTCTGCCATCTTTGATGAGAGATAAAATGATTTCGTGCAATAAGTTCTTAATGAAATTGGTAATGTTGGATTCAGTACTACTTGGACAACTACCAAAGGTACAATCAAGTACTTTTACTGTGTACTTTTTGAGTAATCCGCTGTCAAACTCCCCTCCAGAGTACAATAATGCATGTTTTCTGCCACCTTTGATTTGAGATAAAATGAGTTTGTGCTATAAGTTCTTAATGTAATTGGTACTGTTGGATTCAGTACTACTTGGACTAGTAGCACGAGTACAATGAAGTACTTTTACTGTGTACTTTTTGAGTAATCCTTTCTCAAACTCCCCTCCAGAGTACAATAATGCATGTTTTCTGCCATCTTTGATGAGAGATAAAATGATTTTGTGCTATAAGTTCTAAATGTAATTGGTACTGTTGGATTCAGTTCTACTTGGACTACTACCCAAAGTACAATCAAGTACTTTTACTGTGTACTTTTTGAGTAATCCGCTGTCAAACTCCCCTCCAGAGTACAATAATGCATGTTTTCTGCCATCTTTGATGAGAGATAAAATGATTTCGTGCAATAGGTTCTTAATGAAATTGGTACTGTTGGATTCAGTACTACTTGGACTACTACCAAAAGTACAATCAAGTACTTTTACTGTGTACTTTTTGAGTAATCCGCTGTCAAACTCCCCTCCAAAGTACAATAATGCATGTTTTCTGCCATCTTTGATTTGAGATTAAATGAGTTTGTGCAATAAGTTCTTAATCTAATTGGTACTGTTGGATTCAGTACTAATTGGACTAGTAGCACGAGTACAATGAAGTACTTTTACTGTGTAGTTGTTGAGTAATCCTTTGTCAAACTCCCCTCCAGAGTACAATAATGCATGTTTTCTGCAATCTTTGATTTGACATAAAATGGTTTTGTGCCATAAGTTCTTAATCTAATTGGTACTGTTGGATTCAGTACTACTTGGACTAGTACCAAAAGTACAATCAAGTACTTTTTACTGTGTACTTTTTGAGTAATCCCCTGTCAAACTCCCCTCCAGAGTACAATAATGCATGTTTTCTGCCATCCTTGATTTGAGATAAAATGATTTTGTGCTATAAGTTCTTAATGTAATTGGTACTGTTGGATTCAGTACTACTTGGACTAGTAGCACGAGTACAATGAAGTACTTTTACTGTGTACTTTTTGAGTAGTCCTTTGTCAAACTCCCCTCCAGAGTACAATAATGCATGTTTTCTGCCATCTTTGATGAGAGATAAAATGATTTTGTGCTATAAGTTCTTAATCTAATTGGTACTGTTGGATTCAGTACTACTTGGACTAGTAGCACGAGTACAATGAAGTACTTTTACTGTGTACTTTTTGAGTAATCCTTTGTCAAACTCCCCTCCAGAGTACAATAATGCATGTTTTCTGCCATCTTTGATGAGACATAAAATGATTTTGTGCTATAAGTTTTATCTAATTGGTACTGTTGGATTCAGTACTACTTGGACTAGTAGCACGAGTACAATGAAGTACTTTTACTGTGTACTTTTTGAGTAATCCCCTGTCAAACTCCCCTCCAGAGTACAATAATGCATGTTTTCTGCCATCTTTGATTTGAGATAAAATGATTTTGTGCTATAAGTTCTTAGTGTAATTGGTACTGTTGGATTCAGTACTAATTGGACTAGTAGCACGAGTACAATGAAGTACTTTTACTGTGTAGTTTTTGAGTAATCCTTTGTCAAACTCCCCTCCAGAGTACAATAATGCATGTTTTCTGCCATCTTTGATTTGACATAAAATGGTTTTGTGCCATAAGTTCTTAATCTAATTGGTACTGTTGGATTCAGTACTACTTGGACTACTACCAAAGGTACAATCAAGTACTTTTACTGTGTACTTTTTGAGTAATCCTTTCTCAAACTCCCCTCCCAGAGTACAATAATGCATGTTTTCTGCCATCTTTGATGAGAGATAAAATGATTTCGTGCAATAAGTTCTGTATGATATTGGTACTGTTGGATTCAGTACTACTTGGACTACTATCAAAGGTACAATCAAGTACTTTTACTGTGTACTTTTTGAGTAATCCCCTGTCAAACTCCCCTCCAGAGTACAATAATGCATGTTTTCTGCCATCTTTGATTTGAGATAAAATGGTTTTGTGCTATAAGTTCTTAATCTAATTGGTACTGTTGGATTCAGTACTACTTGGACTAGTAGCACAAGTACAATCAAAGTACTTTTACTGTGTACTTTTTGAGTAATCCTTTGTCAAACTCCCCTCCAGAGTACAATAATGCATGTTTTCTGCCATCTTTGATGAGAGATAAAATGATTTCGTGCAATAAGTTCTTAATGATATTGGTACTGTTGGATTCAGTACTACTTGGACTACTACCAAAGGTACAATCAAGTACTTTTACTGTGTACTTTTTGAGTAATCCCCTGTCAAACTCCCTTCCAGAGTACAATAATGCATGTTTTCTGCCATCTTTGATGAGAGATAAAATGATTTTGTGCTATAAGTTCTGAATGTAATTGGTACTGTTGGATTCAGTACTACTTGGACTACTACCAAAAGTACAATCAAGTACTTTTACTGTGTACTTTTTGAGTAATCCGCTGTCAAACTCCCCTCCAGAGTACAATAATGCATGTTTTCTGCCATCTTTGATTTGAGATAAAATGAGTTTGTGCTATAAGTTCTTAATGTAATTGGTACTGTTGGATTCAGTACTACTTGGACTAGTAGCACGAGTACAATGAAGTACTTTTACTGTGTACTTTTTGAGTAATCCTTTGTCAAACTCCCCTCCAGAGTACAATAATGCATGTTTTCTGTCATCTTTGATTTGAGATAAAATGATTTCTGTGCAATAAGTTCTTAATGATATTGGTACTGTTGGATTCAGTACTACTTGGACTACTATCAAAGGTACAATCAAGTACTTTTACTGTGTACTTTTTGAGTAATCCCCTGTCAAACTCCCCTCCAGAGTACAATAATGCATGTTTTCTGCCATCTTTGATTTGAGATAAAATGATTTTGTGCTATAAGTTCTTAATGTAATTGGTACTGTTGGATTCAGTACTACTTGGACTAGTAGCACGAGTACAATGAAGTACTTTTACTGTGTACTTTTTGAGTAATCCTTTGTCAAACTCCCCTCCAGAGTACAATAATGCATGTTTTCTGCCATCTTTGATGAGAGATAAAATGATTTTGTGCAATAAGTTCTTAATGATATTGGTACTGTTGGATTCAGTACTACTTGGACTACTACCAAAGGTACAATCAAGTACTTTTACTGTGTACTTTTTGAGTAATCCGCTGTCAAACTCCCCTCCAGAGTACAATAATGCATGTTTTCTGCCATCTTTGATGAGAGATAAAATGATTTCGTGCAATAAGTTCTTAATGATATTGGTACTGTTGGATTCAGTACTACTTGGACTACTACCAAAGGTACAATCAAGTACTTTTACTGTGTACTTTTGTGAGTAATCCGCTGTCAAACTCCCCTCCAGAGTACAATAATGCATGTTTTCTGCCATCTTTGATTTGAGATAAAATGATTTTGTGCTATAAGTTCTTAATGATAATTGGTACTGTTGGATTCAGTACTACTTGGACTACTACCAAAAGTACAATCAAGTACTTTTACTGTGTACTTTTTGAGTAATCCGCTGTCAAACTCCCCTCCAGAGTACAATAATGCATGTTTTCTGCCATCTTTGATTTGAGATAAAATGGTTTTGTGCTATAAGTTTTATCTAATTGGTACTGTTGGATTCAGTACTACTTGGACTAGTAGCACGAGTACAATGAAGTACTTTTACTGTGTACTTTTTGAGTAATCCTTTGTCAAACTCCCCTCCAGAGTACAATAATGCATGTTTTCTGCCATCTTTGATGAGAGATAAAATAATTTCGTGCAATCAGTTCTTAATGATATTGGTACTGTTGGATTCAGTACTACTTGGACTAGTAGCACGAGTACAATGAAGTACTTTTACTTTGTACTTTTTGAGTAATCCCCTGTCAAACTCCCCTCCAGAGTACAATAATGCATGTTTTCTGCCATCTTTGATTTGAGATAAAATTATTTTGTGCTATAAGTTCTTAATGTAATTGGTACTGTTGGATTTAGTACTAATTGGACTAGTAGCACGAGTACAATGAAGTACTTTTACTGTGTAGTTTTTGAGTAATCCTTTGTCAAACTCCCCTCCAGAGTACAATAATGCATGTATTCTGCAATCTTTGATTTGACATAAAATGGTTTTGTGCCATAAGTTCTTAATCTAATTGGTACTGTTGGATTCAGTACTACTTGGACTAGTAGCACGAGTACAATGAAGTACTTTTACTGTGTACTTTTTGAGTAATGCTTTGTCAAACTCCCCTCCAGAGTACAATAATGCATGTGTTTCTGCCATCTTTGATGAGAGATAAAATGATTTCGTGCAATAAGTTCTTAATGATATTGGTACTGTTGGATTCAGTACTACTTGGACTAGTAGCACGAGTACAATGAAGTACTTTTATTTGTGTACTTTTTGAGTAATCCCCTGTCAAACTCCCCTCCAGAGTACAATAATGCATGTTTTCTGCCATCTTTGATTTGAGATAAAATGATTTTGTGCTATAAGTTCTTAATGTAATTGGTACTGTTGGATTCAGTACTAATTGGACTAGTAGCACGAGTACAATGAAGTACTTTTACTGTGTAGTTTTTGAGTAATCCTTTGTCAAACTCCCCTCCAGAGTACAATAATGCATGTTTTCTGCCATCTTTGATTTGACATAAAATGATTTTGTGCCATAAGTTCTTAATCTAATTGGTACTGTTGGATTCAGTACTACTTGGACTAGTAGCACGAGTACAATGAAGTACTTTTACTGTGTACTTTTTGAGTAATCCTTTGTCAAACTCCCCTCCAGAGTACAATAATGCATGTTTTCTGCCATCTTTGATGAGAGATAAAATGATTTTGTGCGATAAGTTCTTAATGTAATTGGTACTGTTGGATTCAGTACTACTTGGACTACTACCAAAAGTACAATCAAGTACTTTTACTGTGTACTTTTTGAGTAATCCTTTGTCAAACTCCCCTCCAGAGTACAATAATGCATGTTTTCTGCCATCTTTGATGAGAGATAAAATGATTTCGTGCAATAAGTTCTTAATGAAATTGGTACTGTTGGATTCAGTACTACTTGGACTACTACCAAAAGTACAATCAAGTACTTTTACTGTGTACTTTTTGAGTAATCCGCTGTCAAACTCCCCTCCAGAGTACAATAATGCATGTTTTCTGCCATCTTTGATTTGAGATAAAATGAGTTTGTGCAATAAGTTCTTAATCTAATTGGTACTGTTGGATTCAGTACTACTTGGACTAGTAGCACGAGTACAATGAAGTACTTTTACTGTGTACTTTTTGAGTAATCCTTTGTCAAACTCCCCTCCAGAGTACAATAATGCATGTTTTCTGCCATCTTTGATTTGAGATAAAATGATTTGTGCAATAAGTTCTTAATCTAATTGGTACTGTTGGATTCAGTACTACTTGGACTAGTACCAAAAGTACAATCAAGTACTTTTACTGTGTACTTTTTGAGTAATCCCTGTCAAACTCCCCTCCAGAGTACAATAATGCATGTTTTCTGCCATCTTTGATTTGAGATAAAATGATTTTGTGCTATAAGTTCTTAATGTAATTGGTACTGTTGGATTCAGTACTACTTGGACTAGTAGCACGAGTACAATGAAGTACTTTTACTGTGTACTTTTTGAGTAATCCTTTGTCAAACTCCCCTCCAGAGTACAATAATGCATGTTTTCTGCCATCTTTGATGAGAGATAAAATGATTTTGTGCTATAAGTTCTTAATCTAATTGGTACTGTTGGATTCAGTACTACTTGGACTAGTAGCACGAGTACAATGAAGTACTTTTACTGTGTACTTTTTGAGTAATCCTTTGTCAAACTCCCCTCCAGAGTACAATAATGCATGTTTTCTGCCATCTTTGATGAGACATAAAATGATTTTGTGCTATAAGTTCTTATCTAATTGGTACTGTTGGATTCAGTACTACTTGGACTAGTAGCACGAGTACAATGAAGTACTTTTACTGTGTACTTTTTGAGTAATCCCTGTCAAACTCCCCTCCAGAGTACAATAATGCATGTTTTCTGCCATCTTTGATTTGAGATAAAATGATTTTGTGCTATAAGTTCTTAGTGTAATTGGTACTGTTGGATTCAGTACTACTTGGACTAGTAGCACGAGTACAATGAAGTACTTTTACTGTGTACTTTTTGAGTAATCCTTTGTCAAACTCCCCTCCAGAGTACAATAATGCATGTTTTCTGCCATCTTTGATTTGAGATAAAATGGTTTTGTGCCATAAGTTCTTAATCTAATTGGTACTGTTGGATTCAGTACTACTTGGACTACTACCAAAGGTACAATCAAGTACTTTTACTGTGTACTTTTTGAGTAATCCTTTCTCAAACTCCCCTCCCAGAGTACAATAATGCATGTTTTCTGCCATCTTTGATGAGAGATAAAATGATTTCGTGCAATAAGTTCTTATGATATTGGTACTGTTGGATTCAGTACTACTTGGACTACTATCAAAGGTACAATCAAGTACTTTTACTGTGTACTTTTTGAGTAATCCCTGTCAAACTCCCCTCCAGAGTACAATAATGCATGTTTTCTGCCATCTTTGATTTGAGATAAAATGGTTTTGTGCTATAAGTTCTTAATCTAATTGGTACTGTTGGATTCAGTACTACTTGGACTAGTAGCACAAGTACAATCAAAGTACTTTTACTGTGTACTTTTTGAGTAATCCTTTGTCAAACTCCCCTCCAGAGTACAATAATGCATGTTTTCTGCCATCTTTGATGAGAGATAAAATGATTTCGTGCAATAAGTTCTTAATGATATTGGTACTGTTGGATTCAGTACTACTTGGACTACTACCAAAGGTACAATCAAGTACTTTTACTGTGTACTTTTTGAGTAATCCCTGTCAAACTCCCCTCCAGAGTACAATAATGCATGTTTTCTGACATCTTTGATGAGAGATAAAATGATTTTGTGCTATAAGTTCTGAATGTAATTGGTACTGTTGGATTCAGTACTACTTGGACTACTACCAAAAGTACAATCAAGTACTTTTACTGTGTACTTTTTGAGTAATCCGCTGTCAAACTCCCCTCCAGAGTACAATAATGCATGTTTTCTGCCACCTTTGATTTGAGATAAAATGAGTTTGTGCTATAAGTTCTTAATGTAATTGGTACTGTTGGATTCAGTACTACTTGGACTAGTAGCACGAGTACAATGAAGTACTTTTACTGTGTACTTTTTGAGTAATCCTTTGTCAAACTCCCCTCCAGAGTACAATAATGCATGTTTTCTGCCATCTTTGATGAGAGATAAAATGATTTTGTGCTATAAGTTCTTAATCTAATTGGTACTGTTGGATTCAGTACTACTTGGACTAGTAGCACGAGTACAATGAAGTACTTTTACTGTGTACTTTTTGAGTAATCCTTTGTCAAACTCCCCTCCAGAGTACAATAATGCATGTTTTCTGCCATCTTTGATGAGACATAAAATGATTTTGTGCTATAAGTTTTAATCTAATTGGTACTGTTGGATTCAGTACTACTTGGACTAGTAGCACGAGTACAATGAAGTACTTTTACTGTGTACTTTTTGAGTAATCCCCTGTCAAACTCCCCTCCAGAGTACAATAATGCATGTTTTCTGCCATCTTTGATTTGAGATAAAATGATTTTGTGCTATAAGTTCTTAGTGTAATTGGTACTGTTGGATTCAGTACTAATTGGACTAGTAGCACGAGTACAATGAAGTACTTTTACTGTGTAGTTTTTGAGTAATCCTTTGTCAAACTCCCCTCCAGAGTACAATAATGCATGTTTTCTGCCATCTTTGATTTGACATAAAATGGTTTTGTGCCATAAGTTCTTAATCTAATTGGTACTGTTGGATTCAGTACTACTTGGACTACTACCAAAGGTACAATCAAGTACTTTTACTGTGTACTTTTTGAGTAATCCTTTCTCAAACTCCCCTCCCAGAGTACAATAATGTATGTTTTCTGCCATCTTTGATGAGAGATAAAATGATTTCGTGCAATAAGTTCTGTA
Organism: Champsocephalus esox; assembly: GCA_036324585.1. Taxonomy (NCBI): domain Eukaryota; kingdom Metazoa; phylum Chordata; class Actinopteri; order Perciformes; family Channichthyidae; genus Champsocephalus; species Champsocephalus esox. The sequence continues at coordinate 18,831 of JAULUE010000162.1, read as the reverse complement.
TGATATTGGTACTGTTGGATTCAGTACTACTTGGACTACTATCAAAGGTACAATCAAGTACTTTTACTGTGTACTTTTTGAGTAATCCCCTGTCAAACTCCCCTCCAGAGTACAATAATGCATGTTTTCTGCCATATTTGATTTGAGATAAAATGGTTTTGTGCTATAAGTTCTTAATCTAATTGGTACTGTTGGATTCAGTCCTACTTGGACTAGTAGCACAAGTACAATCAAAGTACTTTTACTGTGTACTTTTTGAGTAATCCTTTGTCAAACTCCCCTCCAGAGTACAATAATGCATGTTTTCTGCCATCTTTGATGAGAGATAAAATGATTTCGTGCAATAAGTTCTTAATGATATTGGTACTGTTGGATTCGGTACTACTTGGACTACTACCAAAGGTACAATCAAGTACTTTTACTGTGTACTTTTTGAGTAATCCCCTGTCAAACTCCCCTCCAGAGTACACTAATGCATGTTTTCTGACATCTTTGATGAGAGATAAAATGATTTTGTGCTATAAGTTCTGAATGTAATTGGTACTGTTGGATTCAGTACTACTTGGACTACTACCAAAAGTACAATCAAGTACTTTTACTGTGTACTTTTTGAGTAATCCGCTGTCAAACTCCCCTCCAGAGTACAATAATGCATGTTTTCTGCCACCTTTGATTTGAGATAAAATGAGTTTGTGCTATAAGTTCTTAATGTAATTGGTACTGTTGGATTCAGTACTACTTGGACTAGTAGCACGAGTACAATGAAGTACTTTTACTGTGTACTTTTTGAGTAATCCTTTGTCAAACTCCCCTCCAGAGTACAATAATGCATGTTTTCTGTCATCTTTGATTTGAGATAAAATGATTTCTTACAATAAGTTCTTAATGATATTGGTACTGTTGGATTCAGTACTACTTGGACTACTATCAAAGGTACAATGAAGTACTTTTACTTTGTACTTTTTGAGTAATCCCCTGTCAAACTCCCCTCCAGAGTACAATAATGCATGTTTTCTGCCATCTTTGATTTGAGATAAAATGATTTTGTGCTATAAGTTCTTAATGTAATTGGTACTGTTGGATTTAGTACTAATTGGACTAGTAGCACGAGTACAATGAAGTACTTTTACTGTGTAGTTTTTGAGTAATCCTTTGTCAAACTCCCCTCCAGAGTACAATAATGCATGTTTTCTGCCATCTTTGATGAGAGATAAAATGATTTCGTGCAATAAGTTCTTAATGATATTGGTACTGTTGGATTCGGTACTACTTGGACTACTACCAAAGGTACAATCAAGTACTTTTACTGTGTACTTTGTGAGTAATCCGCTGTCAAACTCCCCTCCAGAGTACAATAATGCATGTTTTCTGCCATCTTTGATGAGAGATAAAATGATTTCGTGCAATAAGTTCTTAATGATATTGGTACTGTTGGATTCGGTACTACTTGGACTACTACCAAAGGTACAATCAAGTACTTTTACTGTGTACTTTGTGAGTAATCCGCTGTCAAACTCCCCTCCAGAGTACAATAATGCATGTTTTCTGCCATCTTTGATTTGAGATAAAATGATTTTGTGCTATAAGTTCTTAATATAATTGGTACTGTTGGATTCAGTACTACTTGGACTACTACCAAAAGTACAATCAAGTACTTTTACTGTGTACTTTTTGAGTAATCCGCTGTCAAACTCCCCTCCAGAGTACAATAATGCATGTTTTCTGCCATATTTGATTTGAGATAAAATGGTTTTGTGCTATAAGTTTTATCTAATTGGTACTGTTGGATTCAGTACTACTTGGACTAGTAGCACGAGTACAATGAAGTACTTTTACTGTGTACTTTTTGAGTAATCCTTTGTCAAACTCCCCTCCAGAGTACAATAATGCATGTTTTCTGCCATCTTTGATGAGAGATAAAATAATTTCGTGCAATCATTTCTTAATGATATTGGTACTGTTGGATTCAGTACTACTTGGACTAGTAGCACGAGTACAATGAATTACTTTTACTTTGTACTTTTTGAGTAATCCCCTGTCAAACTCCCCTCCAGAGTACAATAATGCATGTTTTCTGCCATCTTTGATTTGAGATAAAATTATTTTGTGCTATAAGTTCTTAATGTAATTGGTACTGTTGGATTTAGTACTAATTGGACTAGTAGCACGAGTACAATGAAGTACTTTTACTGTGTAGTTTTTGAGTAATCCTTTGTCAAACTCCCCTCCAGAGTACAATAATGCATGTATTCTGCAATCTTTGATTTGACATAAAATGGTTTTGTGCCATAAGTTCTTAATCTAATTGGTACTGTTGGATTCAGTACTATTTGGACTAGTAGCACGAGTACAATGAAGTACTTTTACTGTGTACTTTTTGAGTAATGCTTTGTCAAACTCCCCTCCAGAGTACAATAATGCATGTGTTTCTGCCATCTTTGATGAGAGATAAAATGATTTCGTACAATAAGTTCTTAATGATATTGGTACTGTTGGATTCAGTACTACTTGGACTAGTAGCACGAGTACAATGAAGTACTTTTATTTGTACTTTTTGAGTAATCCCCTGTCAAACTCCCCTCCAGAGTACAATAATGCATGTTTTCTGCCATCTTTGATTTGAGATAAAATGATTTTGTGCTATAAGTTCTTAATGTAATTGGTACTGTTGGATTTAGTACTAATTGGACTAGTAGCACGAGTACAATGAAGTACTTTTACTGTGTAGTTTTTGAGTAATCCTTTGTCAAACTCCCCTCCAGAGTACAATAATGCATGTTTTCTGCCATCTTTGATTTGACATAAAATGATTTTGTGCCATAAGTTCTTAATCTAATTGGTACTGTTGGATTCAGTACTACTTGGACTAGTAGCACGAGTACAATGAAGTACTTTTACTGTGTACTTTTTGAGTAATCCTTTGTCAAACTCCCCTCCAGAGTACAATAATGCATGTTTTCTGCCATCTTTGATGAGAGATAAAATGATTTTGTGCGATAAGTTCTTAATGTAATTGGTACTGTTGGATTCAGTACTACTTGGACTACTACCAAAAGTACAATCAAGTACTTTTACTGTGTACTTTTTGAGTAATCCTTTGTCAAACTCCCCTCCAGAGTACAATAATGCATGTTTTCTGCCACCTTTGATTTGAGATAAAATGAGTTTGTGCTATAAGTTCTTAATGTAATTGGTACTGTTGGATTCAGTACTACTTGGACTAGTAGCATGAGTACAATGAAGTACTTTTACTGTGTACTTTTTGAGTAATCCTTTGTCAAACTCCCCTCCAGAGTACAATAATGCATGTTTTCTGTCATCTTTGATTTGAGAGAAAATGATTTCGTGCAATAAGTTCTAAATGATATTGGTACTGTTGGATTCAGTACTACTTTGACTACTATCAAAGGTACAATCAAGTACTTTTACTGTGTACTTTTGAGTAATCCTTTCTCAAACTCCCCTCCAGAGTACAATAATGCATGTTTTCTGCCATCTTTGATTTGAGATAAAATAAGTTTGTGATATACGTTCTTAATGTAATTGGTACTGTTGGATTCAGTACTACTTGGACTAGTAGCACAAGTACAATCAAGTACTTTTACTGTGTACTTTTTGAGTAATCCTTTGTCAAACTCCCCTCTAGAGTACACTAATGCATGTTTTCTGACATCTTTGATGAGAGATACAATTTTTTTGTGCAATAAGTTCTTAATGAAATTGGTACTGTTGGATTCAGTACTACTTGGACTAGTACCAAAAGTACAATCAAGTATTTTTACTGTGTACTTTTTGAGTAATCCCCTGTCAAACTCCAATCCAGAGTACAATAATGCATGTTTTCTGCCATCCTTGATTTGAGATAAAATGATTTTGTGCTATAAGTTCTTAATGTAATTGGTACTGTTGTATTCAGTACTACTTGGACTAGTAGCACGAGTACAATGAAGTACTTTTACTGTGTACTTTTTGAGTAGTCCTTTGTCAAACTCCCCTCCAGAGTATAATAATGCATGTTTTCTGCCATCTTTGATGAGAGATAAAATGATTTTGTGCAATAAGTTCTTAATGATATTGGTACTGTTGGATTCGGTACTACTTGGACTACTACCAAAGGTACAATCAAGTACCTTTACTGTGTACTTTTTGAGTAATCCGCTGTCAAACTCCCCTCCAGAGTACAATAATGCATGTTTTCTGCCATATTTGATTTGAGATAAAATGGTTTTGTGCTATAAGTTTTATCTAATTGGTACTGTTGGATTCAGTACTACTTGGACTAGTAGCACGAGTACAATGAAGTACTTTTACTGTGTACTTTTTGAGTAATCCTTTGTCAAACTCCCCTCCAGAGTACAATAATGCATGTTTTCTGCCATCTTTGATGAGAGATAAAATAATTTCGTGCGATAAGTTCTTAATGATATTGGTACTGTTGGATTCAGTACTACTTGGACTAGTAGCACGAGTACAATGAAGTACTTTTACTTTGTACTTTTTGAGTAATCCCCTGTCAAACTCCCCTCCAGAGTACAATAATGCATGTTTTCTGCCATCTTTGATTTGAGATAAAATGAGTTTGTGCTATAAGTTCTTAATGTAATTGGTACTGTTGGATTTAGTACTAATTGGACTAGTAGCACGAGCACAATGAAGTACTTTTACTGTGTAGTTTTTGAGTAATCCTTTGTCAAACTCCCCTCCAGAGTACAATAATGCATGTTTTCTGCCATCTTTGATTTGACATAAAATGGTTTTGTGCCATAAGTTCTTAATCTAAATGGTACTGTTGGATTCAGTACTACTTGGACTAGTAGCACGAGTACAATGAAGTACTTTTACTGTGTACTTTTTGAGTAATCCTTTGTCAAACTCCCCTCCAGAGTACAATAATGCATGTTTTCTGCCATCTTTGATGAGAGATAAAATGATTTCGTGCAATAAGTTCGTAATGATATTGGTACTGTTGGATTCAGTACTACTTGGACTACTACCAAAGGTACAATCAAGTACTTTTACTGTGTACTTTTTGAGTAATCCTTTCTCAAACTCCCCTCCAGAGTACAATAATGTATGTTTTCTGCCATCTTTGATGAGAGATAAAATGATTTCGTGCAATAAGTTCTTAATGAAATTGGTAATGTTGGATTCAGTACTACTTGGACAACTACCAAAGGTACAATCAAGTACTTTTACTGTGTACTTTTTGAGTAATCCGCTGTCAAACTCCCCTCCAGAGTACAATAATGCATGTTTTCTGCCACCTTTGATTTGAGATAAAATGAGTTTGTGCTATAAGTTCTGAATGTAATTGGTACTGTTGGATTCAGTACTACTTGGACTAGTAGCACGAGTACAATGAAGTACTTTTACTGTGTACTTTTTGAGTAATCCTTTCTCAAACTCCCCTCCAGAGTACAATAATGCATGTTTTCTGCCATCTTTGATGAGAGATAAAATGATTTTGTGCTATAAGTTCTAAATGTAATTGGTACTGTTGGATTCAGTTCTACTTGGACTACTACCCAAAGTACAATCAAGTACTTTTACTGTGTACTTTTTGAGTAATCCGCTGTCAAACTCCCCTCCAGAGTACAATAATGCATGTTTTCTGCCATCTTTGATGAGAGATAAAATGATTTCGTGCAATAGGTTCTTAATGAAATTGGTACTGTTGGATTCAGTACTACTTGGACTACTACCAAAAGTACAATCAAGTACTTTTACTGTGTACTTTTTGAATAATCCGCTGTCAAACTCCCCTCCAGAGTACAATAATGCATGTTTTCTGCCATCTTTGATTTGAGATTAAATGAGTTTGTGCAATAAGTTCTTAATCTAATTGGTACTGTTGGATTCAGTACTAATTGGACTAGTAGCACGAGTACAATGAAGTACTTTTACTGTGTAGTTGTTGAGTAATCCTTTGTCAAACTCCCCTCCAGAGTACAATAATGCATGTTTTCTGCAATCTTTGATTTGACATAAAATGGTTTTGTGCCATAAGTTCTTAATCTAATTGGTACTGTTGGATTCAGTACTACTTGGACTAGTACCAAAAGTACAATCAAGTATTTGTACTGTGTACTTTTTGAGTAATCCCCTGTCAAACTCCCCTCCAGAGTACAATAATGCATGTTTTCTGCCATCCTTGATTTGAGATAAAATGATGTTGTGCTATAAGTTCTTAATGTAATTGGTACTGTTGGATTCAGTACTACTTGGACTCGTAGCACGAGTACAATGAAGTACTTTTACTGTGTACTTTTTGAGTAGTCCTTTGTCAAACTCCCCTCCAGAGTACAATAATGCATGTTTTCTGCCATCTTTGATGAGAGATAAAATGATTTCGTGCAATAAGTTCTTAATGATATTGGTACTGTTGGATTCGGTACTACTTGGACTACTACCAAAGGTACAATCAAGTACTTTTACTGTGTACTTTGTGAGTAATCCGCTGTCAAACTCCCCTCCAGAGTACAATAATGCATGTTTTCTGCCATCTTTGATTTGAGATAAAATTATTATGTGCTATAAGTTCTTAATATAATTGGTACTGTTGGATTCAGTACTACTTGAACACTACCAAAAGTACAATCAAGTACTTTTACTGTGTACTTTTTGAGTAATCCGCTGTCAAACTCCCCTCCAGAGTACAATAATGCATGTTTTCTGCCATCTTTGATGAGACATAAAATGATTTTGTGCTATAAGTTTTATCTAATTGGTACTGTTGGATTCAGTACTACTTGGACTAGTAGCACGAGTACAATGAAGTACTTTTACTTTGTACTTTTTGAGTAATCCCCTGTCAAACTCCCCTCCAGAGTACAATAATGCATGTTTTCTGCCATCTTTGATTTGAGATAAAATGATTTTGTGCTATAAGTTCTTAGTGTAATTGGTACTGTTGGATTTAGTACTAATTGGACTAGTAGCACGAGTACAATGAAGTACTTTTACTGTGTAGTTTTTGAGTAATCCTTTGTCAAACTCCCCTCCAGAGTACAATAATGCATGTTTTCTGCCATCTTTGATTTGACATAAAATGGTTTTGTGCCATAAGTTCTTAATCTAATTGGTACTGTTGGATTCAGTACTACTTGGACTAGTAGCACGAGTACAATGAAGTACTTTTACTGTGTACTTTTTGAGTAATCCGCTGTCAAACTCCCCTCCAGAGTACAATAATGCATGTTTTCTGCCATCTTTGATTTGAGATAAAATGATTTTGTGCTATAAGTTCTTAATATAATTGGTACTGTTGGATTCAGTACTACTTGGACTACTACCAAAAGTACAATCAAGTACTTTTACTGTGTACTTTTTGAGTAATCCGCTGTCAAACTCCCCTCCAGAGTACAATAATGCATGTTTTCTGCCATATTTGATTTGAGATAAAATGGTTTTGTGCTATAAGTTTTATCTAATTGGTACTGTTGGATTCAGTACTACTTGGACTAGTAGCACGAGTACAATGAAGTACTTTTACTGTGTACTTTTTGAGTAATCCTTTGTCAAACTCCCCTCCAGAGTACAATAATGCATGTTTTCTGCCATCTTTGATGAGAGATAAAATAATTTCGTGCAATCATTTCTTAATGATATTGGTACTGTTGGATTCAGTACTACTTGGACTAGTAGCACGAGTACAATGAAGTACTTTTACTTTGTACTTTTTGAGTAATCCCCTGTCAAACTCCCCTCCAGAGTACAATAATGCATGTTTTCTGCCATCTTTGATTTGAGATAAAATTATTTTGTGCTATAAGTTCTTAATGTAATTGGTACTGTTGGATTTAGTACTAATTGGACTAGTAGCACGAGTACAATGAAGTACTTTTACTGTGTAGTTTTTGAGTAATCCTTTGTCAAACTCCCCTCCAGAGTACAATAATGCATGTATTCTGCAATCTTTGATTTGACATAAAATGGTTTTGTGCCATAAGTTCTTAATCTAATTGGTACTGTTGGATTCAGTACTATTTGGACTAGTAGCACGAGTACAATGAAGTACTTTTACTGTGTACTTTTTGAGTAATGCTTTGTCAAACTCCCCTCCAGAGTACAATAATGCATGTGTTCTGCCATCTTTGATGAGAGATACAATGATTTCGTACAATAAGTTCTTAATGATATTGGTACTGTTGGATTCAGTACTACTTGGACTAGTAGCACGAGTACAATGAAGTACTTTTATTTTGTACTTTTTGAGTAATCCCCTGTCAAACTCCCCTCCAGAGTACAATAATGCATGTTTTCTGCCATCTTTGATTTGAGATAAAATGATTTTGTGCTATAAGTTCTTAATGTAATTGGTACTGTTGGATTTAGTACTAATTGGACTAGTAGCACGAGTACAATGAAGTACTTTTACTGTGTAGTTTTTGAGTAATCCTTTGTCAAACTCCCCTCCAGAGTACAATAATGCATGTTTTCTGCCATCTTTGATTTGACATAAAATGGTTTTGTGCCATAAGTTCTTAATCTAATTGGTACTGTTGGATTCAGTACTACTTGGACTAGTAGCACGAGTACAATGAAGTACTTTTAATGTGTACTTTTTGAGTAATCCTTTGTCAAACTCCCCTCCAGAGTACAATAATGCATGTTTTCTGCCATCTTTGATGAGAGATAAAATGATTTCGTGCAATAAGTTCTTAATGAAATTGGTACTGTTGGATTCAGTACTACTTGGACTACTACCAAAGGTACAATCAAGTACTTTTGCTGTGTACTTTTTGAGTAATCCTTTCTCAAACTCCCCTCCAGAGTACAATAATGCATGTTTTCTGCCATCTTTGATGAGAGATAAAATGATTTTGTGCTATAAGTTCTTAATGTAATTGGTACTGTTGGATTCAGTACTACTTGGACTACTACCAAAAGTACAGTCAAGTACTTTTACTGTGTACTTTTTGAGTAATCCTTTGTCAAACTCCCCTCCAGAGTACAATAATGCATGTTTTCTGCCACCTTTGATTTGAGATAAAATGAGTTTGTGCTATAAGTTCTTAATGTAATTGGTACTGTTGGATTCAGTACTACTTGGACTAGTAGCATGAGTACAATGAAGTACTTTTACTGTGTACTTTTTGAGTAATCCTTTGTCAAACTCCCCTCCAGAGTACAATAATGCATGTTTTCTGTCATCTTTGATTTGAGATAAAATGATTTCGTGCAATAAGTTCTAAATGATATTGGTACTGTTGGATTCAGTACTACTTTGACTACTATCAAAGGTACAATCAAGTACTTTTACTGTGTACTTTTGAGTAATCCTTTCTCAAACTCCCCTCCAGAGTACAATAATGCATGTTTTCTGCCATCTTTGATTTGAGATAAAATAAGTTTGTGCTATACGTTCTTAATGTAATTGGTACTGTTGGATTCAGTACTACTTGGACTAGTAGCACAAGTACAATCAAGTACTTTTACTGTGTACTTTTTGAGTAATCCTTTGTCAAACTCCCCTCTAGAGTACACTAATGCATGTTTTCTGACATCTTTGATGAGAGATACAATTTTTTTGTGCAATAAGTTCTTAATGAAATTGGTACTGTTGGATTCAGTACTACTTGGACTAGTACCAAAAGTACAATCAAGTATTTTTACTGTGTACTTTTTGAGTAATCCCTGTCAAACTCCAATCCAGAGTACAATAATGCATGTTTTCTGCCATCCTTGATTTGAGATAAAATGATTTTGTGCTATAAGTTCTTAATGTAATTGGTACTGTTGTATTCAGTACTACTTGGACTAGTAGCACGAGTACAATGAAGTACTTTTACTGTGTACTTTTTGAGTAGTCCTTTGTCAAACTCCCCTCCAGAGTACAATAATGCATGTTTTCTGCCATCTTTGATGAGAGATAAAATGATTTTGTGCAATAAGTTCTTAATGATATTGGTACTGTTGGATTCGGTACTACTTGGAATACTACCAAAGGTACAATCAAGTACCTTTTACTGTGTACTTTTTGAGTAATCCGCTGTCAAACTCCCCTCCAGAGTACAATAATGCATGTTTTCTGCCATATTTGATTTGAGATAAAATGGTTTTGTGCTATAAGTTTTATCTAATTGGTACTGTTGGATTCAGTACTACTTGGACTAGTAGCACGAGTACAATGAAGTACTTTTACTGTGTACTTTTTGAGTAATCCTTTGTCAAACTCCCCTCCAGAGTACAATAATGCATGTTTTCTGCCATCTTTGATGAGAGATAAAATAATTTCGTGCGATAAGTTCTTAATGATATTGGTACTGTTGGATTCAGTACTACTTGGACTAGTAGCACGAGTACAATGAAGTACTTTTACTTTGTACTTTTTGAGTAATCCCCTGTCAAACTCCCCTCCAGAGTACAATAATGCATGTTTTCTGCCATCTTTGATTTGAGATAAAATGAGTTTGTGCTATAAGTTCTTAATGTAATTGGTACTGTTGGATTTAGTACTAATTGGACTAGTAGCACGAGCACAATGAAGTACTTTTACTGTGTAGTTTTTGAGTAATCCTTTGTCAAACTCCCCTCCAGAGTACAATAATGCATGTTTTCTGCCATCTTTGATTTGACATAAAATGGTTTTGTGCCATAAGTTCTTAATCTAAATGGTACTGTTGGATTCAGTACTACTTGGACTAGTAGCACGAGTACAATGAAGTACTTTTACTGTGTACTTTTTGAGTAATCCTTTGTCAAACTCCCCTCCAGAGTACAATAATGCATGTTTTCTGCCATCTTTGATGAGAGATAAAATGATTTCGTGCAATAAGTTCTTAATGATATTGGTACTGTTGGATTCAGTACTACTTGGACTACTACCAAAGGTACAATCAAGTACTTTTACTGTGTACTTTTTGAGTAATCCTTTCTCAAACTCCCCTCCAGAGTACAATAATGTATGTTTTCTGCCATCTTTGATGAGAGATAAAATGATTTCGTGCAATAAGTTCTTAATGAAATTGGTAATGTTGGATTCAGTACTACTTGGACAACTACCAAAGGTACAATCAAGTACTTTTACTGTGTACTTTTTGAGTAATCCGCTGTCAAACTCCCCTCCAGAGTACAATAATGCATGTTTTCTGCCACCTTTGATTTGAGATAAAATGAGTTTGTGCTATAAGTTCTTAATGTAATTGGTACTGTTGGATTCAGTACTACTTGGACTAGTAGCACGAGTACAATGAAGTACTTTTACTGTGTACTTTTTGAGTAATCCTTTCTCAAACTCCCCTCCAGAGTACAATAATGCATGTTTTCTGCCATATTTGATGAGAGATAAAATGATTTTGTGCTATAAGTTCTAAATGTAATTGGTACTGTTGGATTCAGTACTACTTGGACTACTACCCAAAGTACAATCAAGTACTTTTACTGTGTACTTTTTGAGTAATCCGCTGTCAAACTCCCCTCCAGAGTACAATAATGCATGTTTTCTGCCATCTTTGATGAGAGATAAAATGATTTTGTGCAATAGGTTCTTAATGAAATTGGTACTGTTGGATTCAGTACTACTTGGACTACTACCAAAAGTACAATCAAGTACTTTTACTGTGTACTTTTTGAGTAATCCGCTGTCAAACTCCCCTCCAGAGTACAATAATGCATGTTTTCTGCCATCTTTGATTTGAGATTAAATGAGTTTGTGCAATAAGTTCTTAATCTAATTGGTACTGTTGGATTCAGTACTAATTGGACTAGTAGCACGAGTACAATGAAGTACTTTTACTGTGTAGTTGTTGAGTAATCCTTTGTCAAACTCCCCTCCAGAGTACAATAATGCATGTTTTCTGCCATCTTTGATGTGAGATAAAATGGTTTTGTGCCATAAGTTCTTAATCTAATTGGTACTGTTGGATTCAGTACTACTTGGACTAGTACCAAAAGTACAATCAAGTATTTGTACTGTGTACTTTTTGAGTAATCCCCTGTCAAACTCCCCTCCAGAGTACAATAATGCATGTTTTCTGCCATCCTTGATTTGAGATAAAATGATTTTGTGCTATAAGTTCTTAATGTAATTGGTACTGTTGGATTCAGTACTACTTGGACTACGTAGCACGAGTACAATGAAGTACTTTTACTGTGTACTTTTTGAGTAGTCCTTTGTCAAACTCCCCTCCAGAGTACAATAATGCATGTTTTCTGCCATCTTTGATGAGAGATAAAATGATTTCGTGCAATAAGTTCTTAATGATATTGGTACTGTTGGATTCAGTACTACTTGGACTACTACCAAAGGTACAATCAAGTACTTTTACTGTGTACTTTTGTGAGTAATCCGCTGTCAAACTCCCCTCCAGAGTACAATAATGCATGTTTTCTGCCATCTTTGATTTGAGATAAAATTATTATGTGCTATAAGTTCTTAATGATATTGGTACTGTTGGATTCAGTACTACTTGGACTACTACCAAAAGTACAATCAAGTACTTTTACTGTGTACTTTTTGAGTAATCCGCTGTCAAACTCCCCTCCAGAGTACAATAATGCATGTTTTCTGCCATCTTTGATTTGAGATAAAATGGTTTTGTGCTATAAGTTCTTAATCTAATTGGTACTGTTGGATTCAGTACTACTTGGACTAGTAGCACGAGTACAATGAAGTACTTTTACTTGTACTTTTTGAGTAATCCTTTGTCAAACTCCCCTCCAGAGTACAATAATGCATGTTTTCTGCCATCTTTGATGAGAGATAAAATGATTTTGTGCTATAAGTTTTATCTAATTGGTACTGTTGGATTCAGTACTACTTGGACTAGTAGCACGAGTACAATGAAGTACTTTTACTGTGTACTTTTTGAGTAATCCCCTGTCAAACTCCCCTCCAGAGTACAATAATGCATGTTTTCTGCCATCTTTGATTTGAGATAAAATGATTTTGTGCTATAAGTTCTTAATGTAATTGGTACTGTTGGATTCAGTACTACTTGGACTAGTAGCACGAGTACAATGAAGTACTTTTACTGTGTAGTTTTTGAGTAATCCTTTGTCAAACTCCCCTCCAGAGTACAATAATGCATGTTTTCTGCCATCTTTGATTTGACATAAAATGGTTTTGTGCATAAGTTCTTAATCTAATTGGTACTGTTGGATTCAGTACTACTTGGACTAGTAGCAAGAGTACAATCAAGTACTTTTACTGTGTACTTTTTGAGTAATCCTTTGTCAAACTCCCCTCCAGAGTACAATAATGCATGTTTTCTGCCATCTTTGATAGAGATAAAATGATTTCTTGCAATAAGTTCGTAATGATATTGGTACTGTTGGATTCAGTACTACTTGGACTACTACCAAAGGTACAATCAAGTACTTTTACTGTGTACTTTTTGAGTAATCCTTTCTCAAACTCCCCTCCCAGAGTACAATAATGCATGTTTTCTGCCATCTTTGATGAGAGATAAAATGATTTCGTGCAATAAGTTCTTAATGATATTGGTACTGTTGGATTCAGTACTACTTGGACTACTACCAAAGGTACAATCAAGTACTTTTACTGTGTACTTTTTGAGTAATCCCCTGTCAAACTCCCCTCCAGAGTACACTAATGCATGTTTTCTGACATCTTTGATGAGAGATAAAATGATTTCGTGCAATAAGTTCTTAATGAAATTGGTACTGTTGGATTCAGTACCACTTGGACTACTACCAAAGGTACAATCAAGTACTTTTACTGTGTACTTTTTGAGTAATCCTTTGTCAAACTCCCCTCCAGAGTACAGTAATGCATGTTTTCTGCCATATTTGATGAGAGATAAAATGATTTTGTGCTATAAGTTCTGAATGTAATTGGTACTGTTGGATTCAGTACTACTTGGACTACTACCAAAAGTACAATCAAGTACTTTTACTGTGTACTTTTTGAGTAATCCGCTGTCAAACTCCCCTCCAGAGTACAATAATGCATGTTTTCTGCCATCTTTGATTTGAGATAAAATGAGTTTGTGCTATAAGTTCTTAATATAATTGGTACTGTTGGATTCAGTACTACTTGGACTAGTAGCACGAGTACAATGAAGTACTTTTACTGTGTACTTTTTGAGTAATCCTTTGTCAAACTCCCCTCCAGAGTACAATAATGCATGTTTTCTGTCATCTTTGATTTGAGATAAAATGATTTCTGCAATAAGTTCTTAATGATATTGGTACTGTTGGATTCAGTACTACTTGGACTACTATCAAAGGTACAATCAAGTACTTTTACTGTGTACTTTTTGAGTAATCCTTTCTCAAACTCCCCTCCAGAGTACAATAATGTATGTTTTCTGCCATCTTTGATGAGAGATAAAATGAGTTCGTGCAATAAGTTCTAATGATATTGGTACTATTGGATTCAGTACTACTTGGACTACTACCAAAAGTACAATCAAGTACTTTTACTGTGTACTTTTTGAGTAATCACCTGTCAAACTCCCCTCCAGAGTACAATAATGCATGTTTTCTGCCATCTTTGATGAGAGATAAAATGGTTTGGTGCTATAAGTTCTTAATCTAATTGGTACTGTTGGATTCAGTACTACTTGGACTAGTAGCACAAGTACAATCAAGTACTTTTACTGTGTACTTTTTGAGTAATCCCTTTGTCAAACTCCCCTCCAGAGTACAATAATGCATGTTTTCTGCCATCTTTGATTTGAGATAAAATGATTTCGTGCAATAAGTTCTTAATGAATTGGTACTGTTGGATTCAGTACTACTTGGACTACTACAAAGGTACAATCAAGTACTTTTACTGTGTACTTTTTGAGTAATCCTTTGTCAAACTCCCCTCCAGAGTACAATAATGCATGTTTTCTGCCATCTTTGATGAGAGATAAAATGATTTCGTGCAATAAGTTCTTAATGATATTGGTACTGTTGGATTCAGTACTACTTGGACTACTACCAAAAGTACAATCAAGTACTTTTACTGTGTACTTTTTGAGTAATCCTTTGTCAAACTCCCCTCCAGAGTACAATAATGCATGTTTTCTGCCATCTTTGATGAGAGATAAAATGATTTCGTGCAATAAGTTCTTAATGAAATTGGTACTGTTGGATTCAGTACTACTTGGACTACTACCAAAGGTACAATCAAGTACTTTTACTGTGTACTTTTTGAGTAATCCTTTGTCAAACTCCCCTCCAGAGTACAATAATGCATGTTTTCTGCCATCTTTGATGAGAGATAAAATGATTTCGTGCAATAAGTTCTTAATGAAATTGGTACTGTTGGATTCAGTACTACTTGGACTACTACCAAAGGTACAATCAAGTACTTTTACTGTGTACTTTTTGAGTAATCCTTTGTCAAACTCCCCTCCAGAGTACAATAATGCATGTTTTCTGCCATCTTTGATGAGAGATAAAATGATTTTGTGCAATAAGTTCTTAATGAAATTGGTACTGTTGGATTCAGTACTACTTGGACTACTACCAAAGTACAATCAAGTACTTTTACTGTGTACTTTTTGAGTAATCCTTTGTCAAACTCCCCTCCAGAGTACAATAATGCATGTTTTCTGCCATCTTTGATGAGAGATAAAATGATTTCGTGCAATAAGTTCTTAATGAAATTGGTACTGTTGGATTCAGTACTACTTGGACTACTACCAAAGTACAATCAAGTACTTTTACTGTGTACTTTTTGAGTAATCCTTTGTCAAACTCCCCTCCAGAGTACAATAATGCATGTTTTCTGCCATCTTTGATGAGAGATAAAATGATTTCGTGCAATAAGTTCTTAATGATATTGGTACTGTTGGATTCAGTACTACTTGGACTACTACCAAAGGTACAATCAAGTACTTTTACTGTGTACTTTTTGAGTAATCCTTTCTCAAACTCCCCTCCAGAGTACAATAATGCATGTTTTCTGCCATCTTTGATGAGAGATAAAATGATTTCGTGCAATAAGTTCTTAATGAAATTGGTACTGTTGGATTCAGTACTACTTGGACTACTACCAAAAGTACAATCAAGTACTTTTACTGTGTACTTTTTGAGTAATCCCTGTCAAACTCCCCTCCAGAGTACAATAATGCATGTTTTCTGCCATCTTTGATGAGAGATAAAATGATTTTGTGCTATAAGTTCTTAATGTAATTGGTACTGTTGGATTCAGTACTACTTGGACTACTACCACAAGTACAATCAAGTACTTTTACTGTGTACTTTTTGAGTAATCCTTTGTCAAACTCCCCTCCAGAGTACAATAATGCATGTTTTCTGCCATCTTTGATTTGAGATAAAATGATTTCGTGCAATAAGTTCTTAATGAATTGGTACTGTTGGATTCAGTACTACTTGGACTACTACCAAAGTACAATCAAGTACTTTTACTGTGTACTTTTTGAGTAATCCTTTGTCAAACTCCCCTCCAGAGTACAATAATGCATGTTTTCTGCCATCTTTGATGAGAGATAAAATGATTTCGTGCAATAAGTTCTTAATGATATTGGTACTGTTGGATTCAGTACTACTTGGACTACTACCAAAGGTACAATCAAGTACTTTTACTGTGTACTTTTTGAGTAATCCCTTTGTCAAACTCCCCTCCAGAGTACAATAATGCATGTTTTCTGCCATCTTTGATGAGAGATAAAATGATTTTGTGCAATAAGTTCTTAATGATAATTGGTACTGTTGGATTCAGTACTACTTGGACTACTACCAAAAGTACAATCAAGTACTTTTACTGTGTACTTTTTGAGTAATCCCTTGTCAAACTCCCCTCCAGAGTACAATAATGCATGTTTTCTGCCATCTTTGATTGAGATAAAATGATTTTGTGCAATAAGTTCTTAATGATATTGGTACTGTTGGATTCAGTACTACTTGGACTACTACCAAAGGTACAATCAAGTACTTTTACTGTGTACTTTTTGAGTAATCCCCTTGTCAAACTCCCCTCCAGAGTACAATAATGCATGTTTTCTGCCATCTTTGATTTGAGATAAAATGATTTTGTGCTATAAGTTCTTAATGAAATTGGTACTGTTGGATTCAGTACTACTTGGACTACTACCAAAGTACAATCAAGTACTTTTACTGTGTACTTTTTGAGTAATCCTTTGTCAAACTCCCCTCCAGAGTACAATAATGCATGTTTTCTGCCATCTTTGATGAGAGATAAAATGATTTCGTGCAATAAGTTCTTAATGAATTGGTACTGTTGGATTCAGTACTACTTGGACTACTACCAAAAGTACAATCAAGTACTTTTACTGTGTACTTTTTGAGTAATCCCCTGTCAAACTCCCCTCCAGAGTACAATAATGCATGTTTTCTGCCATCTTTGATGAGAGATAAAATGATTTCGTGCAATAAGTTCTTAATGAAATTGGTACTGTTGGATTCAGTACTACTTGGACTACTACCAAAGGTACAATCAAGTACTTTTACTGTGTACTTTTTGAGTAATCCTTTGTCAAACTCCCCTCCAGAGTACAATAATGCATGTTTTCTGCCATCTTTGATGAGAGATAAAATGATTTTGTGCTATAAGTTCTTAATGTAATTGGTACTGTTGGATTCAGTACTACTTGGACTACTACCAAAAGTACAATCAAGTACTTTTACTGTGTACTTTTTGAGTAATCCGCTGTCAAACTCCCCTCCAGAGTACAATAATGCATGTTTTCTGCCATCTTTGATTTGAGATAAAATGATTTTGTGCTATAAGTTCTTAATGTAATTGGTACTGTTGGATTCAGTACTACTTGGACTAGTACCACAAGTACAATCAAGTACTTTTACTGTGTACTTTTTGAGTAATCCTTTGTCAAACTCCCCTCCAGAGTACAATAATGCATGTTTTCTGCCATCTTTGATTTGAGATAAAATGATTTCTGTGCAATAAGTTCTTAATGATATTGGTACTGTTGGATTCAGTACTACTTGGACTACTACCAAAGTACAATCAAGTACTTTTACTGTGTACTTTTTGAGTAATCCTTTGTCAAACTCCCCTCCAGAGTACAATAATGCATGTTTTCTGCCATCTTTGATGAGAGATAAAATGATTTCGTGCAATAAGTTCTGAATGATATTGGTACTATTGGATTCAGTACTACTTGGACTACTACCAAAGGTACAATCAAGTACTTTTACTGTGTAGTTTTTGAGTAATCATTTCTCAAACTCCCCTCCAGAGTACAATAATGCATGTTTCTCTGCCATCTTTGATGAGCGATAAAATGATTTCGTGCAATAAGTTCTTAATGAAATTGGTACTGTTGGATTCAGTACTACTTGGACTACTACCAAAGGTACAATCAAGTACTTTTACTGTGTACTTTTTGAGTAATCCTTTGTCAAACTCCCCTCCAGAGTACAATAATGCATGTTTTCTGCCATCTTTGATGAGAGATAAAATGATTTCGTGCAATAAGATCTTAATGATATTGGTACTGTTGGATTCGGTACTACTTGGACTACTATCAAAGGTACAATCAAGTACTTTTACTGTGTACTTTTTGAGTAATCCCCTGTCAAACTCCCCTCCAGAGTACAATAATGCATGTTTTCTGCCATCTTTGATTTGAGATAAAATGATTTTGTGCTATAAGTTCTTAATGATATTGGTACTGTTGGATTCAGTACTACTTGGACTAGTAGCACAAGTACAATCAAGTACTTTTACTGTGTACTTTTTGAGTAATCCTTTGTCAAACTCCCCTCCAGAGTACAATAATGCATGTTTTCTGCCATCTTTGATGAGAGATAAAATGATTTTGTGCAATAAGTTCTTAATGAAATTGGTACTGTTGGATTCAGTACTACTTGGACTACTACCAAAAGTACAATCAAGTACTTTTACTGTGTACTTTTTGAGTAATCATT
>JAULUE010000160.1:15000-36642 GCA_036324585.1 Champsocephalus esox | reverse complement strand
CTCTTCTCCACTCTGTTCTCCTCTGTCTTCCTCTCTCTTCTCCTCTCTGTCTCCTCTCTCTTCTCCTCTATGTTCTCCTCTCTGTTCTCTTCTCTGTCTTCCTCTCTGTTCTCCTCTCTGTTCTCCTCTCTGTCTTCCTCTCTGTCCTCCTCTCTCTTCTCCTCTCTCTTCTCCTCTCTGTTCTCCTCTCTGTTCTCCTCTCTGTCCTCCTCTCTGTTCTCCTCTCTGTTCTCCTCTCTGTCTTCCTCTATGTTCTTCTCTCTGTCCTCCTCTCTCTTCTCCTCTCTGTTCTCCTCTCTGTTCTCCTCTCTGTTCTCCTCTCTGTTCTCCTCTCTCTTCTTCTCTCTCTTCTCCTCTCTGTTCTCCTCTCTCTTCTCCTCTCTTTGTTCTCCTCTCTGTTCTCCTCTCTGTCTTCCTCTCTGTCTTCCTCTCTGTTCTCCTCTCTGTTCTCCTCTCTGTTCTCCCTCTCTCCTCCTCTCTGTTCTCCTCTCTCTTCTCCTCTCTGTTCTCCTCTCTCTTCTCGTCTCTGTTCTCCTCTCTGTTCTCCTCTCTCTTCTCCTCTATCTTCTCCTCTCTGTCTTCCTCTCTGTCTTCCTCCCTGTCTTCCTCTCTGTTCTCCTCTCTGTCTTCCTCTCTGTTCTCCTCTCTGTTCTCCTCTCTGTCTTCCTCTCTGTCTTCCTCTCTGTTCTCCTCTCTGTCTTCCTCTCTGTTCTCCTCTCTGTTCTCCTCTCTGTTCTCCTCTCTGTCTTCCTCTCTGTTCTCCTCTCTGTCTTCCTCTCTGTCCTCCTCTCTGTCTTCCTCTCTGTCTTCCTCTCTGTCCTCCTCTCTGTCTTCCTCTCTGTTCTCCTCTCTGTCTTCCTCTCTGTTCTCCTCTCTGTTCTCCTCTCTGTCTTCCTCTCTGTCTTCCTCTCTGTCTTCCTCTCTGTTCTCCTATCTGTCCTCCTCTCTGTCTTCCTCTCTGTTCTCCTCTCTGTCTTCGTCTCTGTTCTCCTCTCTGTCTTCCTCTCTGTCTTCCTCTCTGTCTTCCTCTCTGTTCTTCTCTCTCTTCTCCTCTCTCTTCTCCTCTCTGTCTTCCTCTCTGTCCTCCTCTCTGTCTCCTCTCTGTCTTCCTCTCTGTTCTCCTCTCTGTTCTCCTCTCTGTTCTCCTCTCTGTCTTCCTCTCTGTTCTCCTCTCTGTTCTCCTCTATGTCCTCCTCTCTGTCTTCCTCTCTGTCTTCCTCTCTCTTCTCCTCTCTGTTCTCCTCTCTGTCTTCCTCTCTGTTCTCCTCTCTGTTCTCCTCTCTGTTCTCCTCACTGTCTTCCTCTCTGTTCTCCTCTCTGTTCTCCTCTCTGTTCTCCTCTATGTCCTCCTCTCTGTCTTCCTCTCTGTTCTCCTCTATGTCCTCCTCTCTTCTCCTCTCTCTTCTCCTCTCTGTTCTCCTCTCTGTTCTCCTCTCTGTTCTCCTCTCTCTTCTTCTCTCTCTTCTCCTCTCTGTTCTCCTCTCTCTTCTCCTCTCTCTTCTCCTCTCTGTTCTCCTCTCTGTCTTCCTCTCTGTCTTCCTCTCTGTTCTCCTCTCTGTTCTCCTCTCTGTTCTCCCCTCTCTCCTCCTCTCTGTTCTCCTCTCTCTTCTCCTCTCTGTTCTCCTCTCTCTTCTCCTCTCTGTTCTCCTCTCTGTTCTCCTCTCTCTTCTCCTCTCTGTTCTCCTCTCTGTTCTCAACACATCCTCACTCCCAGGTCGGCCTATGTTGACGTTATGTCAAGTCCCCTGCCGGCTTTTTCCAACGCAAGGGGGGGGGCCTTAGCGTCCATTTTCAACGCCAGGGGGGGGGCCTTAGCGTCCATTTTCAACGCAAGGGGGGGGGCCTTAGCGTCCATTTTCAACGCAAGGGGGGGGGCCCTTAGCGTCCATGTTCAGCTTTCCGGGATGTCCATGTGCTTCTATGGACGCTCATGTAAGCACGGCATTCGTTTGTGTCAACTGCCCTTAAAGGCAATGAAGACACTACACTACCCAGAATCCCCAGCTATCGTTTGGCCTACACCATGTGCTCTGTTTGACGTCACGTGATTTCTCCCTGCAGAAAAAGAAAACATGGCCGAACTTCGTTTTATTCTGGGTGTAAAATGCCTATTTTAAAGTTAGTTTGGCCATTAAAATGCGTTTTGATGTCATTTGATGCGAGAAATATGAGTTGTTATTTCAGATTATGTGTGCAGTGGATGTACATGATCTTTAGTTTGCTAGTTATTACGAAGATTACTTCAGGAAATTGCGTCCAACGTTTTCATTGTTACCAAGGTGGTTGCTAGGGACGCTGCTATCGATATTATTTCTGTTATGTTCTGTAACTGTTTAATGGTGTTATCTTTATTGCTACCCCCTTCCCCGTCAATGTATAGTGTTGGTCCACAGCCTAAACATATTAGTTTAACAAAATCCGCATCTAAAGATACGTTATTTTCCCCTGTGCAATTCCAGTCTCACATCTCACAGCACATCGTCATTAACAAATACCGGAAACAGACCGAAAATATTTTTAAAAAATAAAATAATACCTTATTCCGAGTGCTCTTGCTTTTCTCTTTGAAAGTCATCACATAACGGCATTGTAATACACGGTTCGGCTGCATTAAATATTACATATCTGCCGCAGTTCTGTATTTATAGAGCCCTGATGAGAAGACAAAGATGAGGAACTGAAAACGTGACGTGGATCATAAATATATCAGCCATTAAACAACATCTTACATTTCTTTTCACACATTACGTCTCCTTGCAGTATCAACACTAATTCGGCTCACTTTTATATTTGATCCAATTGGTAGATAGGCTGCATTTACACCATAAAGGTGCACACCTGATATAAAGAGACACCTGGTGGTTAAAGCACGTTATTGAATTTCATTATTTTTATTATTAGATATTAAAAGAATCCCTATAAAGTATATTCATTACTCGTTATTCTCTACTAATAGTTAATTAAAGACTGTATATAATGACTATTTTGCACATCCCGTTCAAGATTTCAAGATGTTCTAAGGTTTATTGACATATCATATAGGCCTACACAACTGTGGTGTAGTTCTGCACTGAATGAAAAACTTGGGTCGCAGGTTCCTCAATAGTGCATTACAAGACATCTATCAATATGTGTGCATACCTCCAGCAATGTTAACTATGTTGTATGTATACTATGATGTAACGCAAATGTTCCAACTTGGGATCAATAAAGTATATCTTATCTTAAGCTGATCGATGGCTACTGCCATATTTGCAAAATGTGCCTCTGAACCTTGACAAGTGCATGTTTCAGGCTTATCAATTAATGTAATGTAATGTAATGTTATCAATTAACAACAGGAGGGGTCACAAACATAAGTCCAGCTGTTAAATAAAGCTCTTCTGACCTTAGCTGGCGTGTGGGTATATATATTAATGCTGCCCATTATGGGCACAAGCAATTTACACCCATTTATTAATTATATGTTTTAAATATGAGTGTTTCCTGTCCCCTAAACCTCCAGGGATGTACACAGTTTAATACTGGCAACTTCTTATTATGGGAAATACGAACACGTCTTTTAAAACTACAACTCCCAGTAGAGACGTGCCATAGAGAACATGTTGCGAAACAGAATAGCCAGCATGTGTAGTTCTGGGGACAGGGTGGGGGAGGGGGGGGGACGCGGTGGACCCGTTCAAATCCAGTTTTGAACAGTCTGCCGTGGTTCCATCCCATTTCAAGTGCTGTTCGAGGCTCGGTAACCCTCGGAGCACACTCTCCAATCACAGAGCTTGAGGACGATCACGGGGTTTGCCAAACAGAGCACATGGTGTAGTCCAAACGATAGCTGGGGATTCTGGGTAGTGTAGTGTCTTCATTGCCTTTAAGGGCAGTTGACACAAACGAATGCCGTGCTTACATGAGCGTCCAAAGAAGCACATGGACGCATATACTGTATACACATGTATTTGTGCTCATGATTAATGGCACTTTTTAATACTTTCTAATAGTTGTTACAGCATGTTTCCTGTCTGTATGAACTCATGTTAAACTAAATGAGTTGAGGAAGCGACGCTGCAAAGCAGACGAGGTGAGGGAGCGTTGCTGCAAAGCAAAGGAGACGAGGTGAGGAAGCGACGCTGCAGAGAAAAGGAGATGAGGTGAGGAAGCGACGCTGCAGAGCAAAGGAGTCGAGGTGAGGAAGCGACGCTGCAGAGCAAAGGAGTCGAGGTGAGGAAGCGACGCTGCAGAGCAAAGGAGTCGAGGTGAGGAAGCGACGCTGCAGAGCAAAGGAGTCGAGCTGAGGAAGCGACGCTGCAGAGAAAAGGAGACGAGGTGAGGAAGCAACGCTGCAGAGCAAAGGAGTCGAGGTGAGGAAGTGACGCTGCAGAGCAAAGGAGTCGAGGTGAGGAAGCGACGCTGCAGAGCAAAGGAGACGAGGTGAGGAAGCGACGCTGCAGAGCAAAGGAGTCGAGGTGAGGAAGCGAGGCTGCAGAGCAAAGGAGTCGAGGTGAGGAAGCGACGCTGCTGAGCAAAGGAGTCGAGGTGAGGAAGCGACGCTGCAGAGCAAAGGAGTCGAGGTGAGGAAGCCTCGAGGACCTCAAAGCCTCGAGGACCTCAAAGCCTCGAGGACCTCAAAGCCTCGAGGACCTCAAAGCCTCGAGGACCTCAAAGCCTCGAGGACCCCTGGAAGGAGTCTGCACGTGTTGCTGTATCTCAGAGTCAGAAACACAACAGGAGATATCTGGAGCAGAACGGCTGAGTCACGAGACAGGAGGGAAGGAGAGCAGGGACTTTCCAGCTGCTGGAGAACGGGTTAGGCAGAAGCTGCTCGGCACAGAGACATGCAACGACCCGAAACAACCACCATCAGTGTATAGCCAGGGGAGGAGCGACAGGTTCCTCAGGCAGGGTGCGAGAGAGAGCCGAGTCCCACGGAGGAACACGCTTTCCAACAACGAGCACTTTGTTCTGAAGGAGCTCATTTTACATTTACACTCAATCTAATATCTAATATTCCATTTCTCTCATACTTCACTCTCCACAGATCACTCTCCACAGATCACTCTCTCAAACCTCCATTTTGTGGATTCACACACCTGTGACAAAATGGCGATGGATTTGGTCGCTGTGTCGCCTGATGATGATGTCATAGTTTGGATGTTTCCGGTTGCTGGTGAGATGTGAGCCGGAGACGCAGGATCTGATTTTGAGAAACCTCAAAAGCCTCAAACCCCTCAAAAGCCTCAAACCCCTCTCAAGCCTCAAACCCCTCAAACCCCTCTCAAGCCTCAAACCCCTCTCAAGCCTCAAACCCCTCAAAAGCCTCAAACCCCTCTCAAGCCTCAAACCCCTCAAAAGCCTCAAACCCCTCTAAAAGCCTCAAACCCCTCAAAGCCTCAAACCCCTCAAAAGCCTCAAACCCCTCAAAGCCTCAAACCCCTCTCAAGCCTCAAACCCCTCAAAGCCTCAAACCCCTCAAAAGCCTCAAACCCCTCTCAAGCCTCAAACCCCTCAAAAGCCTCAAACCCCTCTCAAGCCTCAAACCCCTCTCAAGCCTCAAACCCCTCAAAAGCCTCAAACCCCTCAAAAGCCTCAAACCCCTCTAAAGCCTCAAACCCCTCACAAGCCTCAAACCCCTCAAAAGCCTCAAACCCCTCAAAAGCCTCAAACCCCTCAAAAGCCTCAAACCCCTCAAAAGCCTCAAACCCCTCAAAAGCCTCAAACCCCTCTCAAAGCCTCAAACCCCTCAAAAGCCTCAAACCCCTTAAAAGCCTCAAACCCCTTAAAAGCCTCAAACCCCTCTCAAGCCTCAAACCCCTCACAAGCCTCAAACCCCTCAAAAGCCTCAAACCCCTCAAAAGCCTCAAACCCCTCAAAAGCCTCAAACCCCTCAAAAGCCTCAAACCCCTCAAAAGCCTCAAACCCCTCTCAAGCCTCAAACCCCTCAAAAGCCTCAAACCCCTTAAAAGCCTCAAACCCCTCAAAAGCCTCAAACCCCTCTCAAGCCTCAAACCCCTTAAAAGCCTCAAACCCCTCAAAAGCCTCAAACCCCTTAAAAGCCTCAAACCCCTCAAAAGCCTCAAACCCCTCAAAAGCCTCAAACCCCTTAAAAGCCTCAAACCCCTTAAAAGCCTCAAACCCCTCAAAAGCCTCAAACCCCTTAAAAGCCTCAAACCCCTCTCAAGCCTCAAACCCCTTAAAAGCCTCAAACCCCTCAAAAGCCTCAAACCCCTCAAAAGCCTCAAACCCCTTAAAAGCCTCAAACCCCTCAAAAGCCTCAAACCCCTTAAAAGCCTCAAACCCCTCTCAAGCCTCAAACCCCTCAAAAGCCTCAAACCCCTTAAAAGCCTCAAACCCCTCAAAATCCTCAAACCCCTTAAAAGCCTCAAACCCCTAAAAGCCTCAAACCCCTCAAAAGCCTCAAACCCCTCAAAAGCCTCAAACCCCTTAAAAGCCTCAAACCCCTTAAAAGCCTCAAACCCCTCAAAAGCCTCAAACCCCTTAAAAGCCTCAAACCCCTCAAAAGCCTCAAACCCCTCAAAAGCCTCAAACCCCTTAAAAGCCTCAAACCCCTCAAAAGCCTCAAACCCCTTAAAAGCCTCAAACCCCTCAAAAGCCTCAAACCCCTCAAAAGCCTCAAACCCCTTAAAAGCCTCAAACCCCTCAAAAGCCTCAAACCCCTTAAAAGCCTCAAACCCCTCTCAAGCCTCAAACCCCTCAAAATCCTCAAACCCCTTAAAAGCCTCAAACCCCTCAAAAGCCTCAAACCCCTTAAAAGCCTCAAACCCCTTAAAAGCCTCAAACCCCTCAAAAGCCTCAAACCCCTTAAAAGCCTCAAACCCCTCTCAAGCCTCAAACCCCTCAAAAGCCTCAAACCCCTTAAAAGCCTCAAACCCCTCAAAAGCCTCAAACCCCTTAAAAGCCTCAAACCCCTCAAAAGCCTCAAACCCCTTAAAAGCCTCAAACCCCTCTCAAGCCTCAAACCCCTCAAAAGCCTCAAACCCCTTAAAAGCCTCAAACCCCTCAAAAGCCTCAAACCCCTTAAAAGCCTCAAACCCCTCTCAAGCCTCAAACCCCTCAAAAGCCTCAAACCCCTTAAAAGCCTCAAACCCCTCAAAAGCCTCAAACCCCTCAAAAGCCTCAAACCCCTCAAAAGCCTCAAACCCCTCAAAAGCCTCAAACCCCTCAAAAGCCTCAAACCCCTTCAAAAGCCTCAAACCCCTTAAAAGCCTCAAACCCCTCAAAAGCCTCAAACCCCTCAAAAGCCTCAAACCCCTCAAAAGCCTCAAACCCCTTAAAAGCCTCAAACCCCTCTCAAGCCTCAAACCCCTCAAAAGCCTCAAACCCCTCAAAAGCCTCAAACCCCTTAAAAGCCTCAAACCCCTTAAAAGCCTCAAACCCCTCAAAAGCCTCAAACCCCTCAAAAGCCTCAAACCCCTTAAAAGCCTCAAACCCCTCAAAAGCCTCAAACCCCTTAAAAGCCTCAAACCCCTCAAAAGCCTCAAACCCCTCAAAAGCCTCAAACCCCTTAAAAGCCTCAAACCCCTTAAAAGCCTCAAACCCCTTAAAAGCCTCAAACCCCTCAAAAGCCTCAAACCCCTCAAAAGCCTCAAACCCCTTAAAAGCCTCAAACCCCTTAAAAGCCTCAAACCCCTTAAAAGCCTCAAACCCCTCAAAAGCCTCAAACCCCTCAAAAGCCTCAAACCCCTTAAAAGCCTCAAACCCCTCAAAAGCCTCAAACCCCTTAAAAGCCTCAAACCCCTCAAAAGCCTCAAACCCCTCAAAAGCCTCAAACCCCTTAAAAGCCTCAAACCCCTCAAAAGCCTCAAACCCCTTAAAAGCCTCAAACCCCTCAAAAGCCTCAAACCCCTCAAAAGCCTCAAACCCCTCACAAGCCTCAAACCCCTTAAAAGCCTCAAACCCCTCTCAAGCCTCAAACCCCTCAAAATCCTCAAACCCCTTAAAAGCCTCAAACCCCTCAAAAGCCTCAAACCCCTTAAAAGCCTCAAACCCCTCAAAAGCCTCAAACCCCTCAAAAGCCTCAAACCCCTTAAAAGCCTCAAACCCCTCAAAAGCCTCAAACCCCTTAAAAGCCTCAAACCCCTCTCAAGCCTCAAACCCCTCAAAATCCTCAAACCCCTTAAAAGCCTCAAACCCCTCAAACAGCCTCAAACCCCTTAAAAGCCTCAAACCCCTCAAAAGCCTCAAACCCCTCAAAAGCCTCAAACCCCTTAAAAGCCTCAAACCCCTCAAAAGCCTCAAACCCCTTAAAAGCCTCAAACCCCTCTCAAGCCTCAAACCCCTCAAAATCCTCAAACCCCTCACAAGCCTCAAACCCCTTAAAATCCTCAAACCCCTTAAAAGCCTCAAACCCCTCAAAAGCCTCAAACCCCTCTCAAGCCTCAAACCCCTCAAAAGCCTCAAACCCCTCAAAAGCCTCAAACCCCTTAAAAGCCTCCTTTCTCTCCACACATCATCTTCTACAGCCTCTTGCCTCCTCGCTCTCTGCGTCAGGTGGTTTCCCCTTGTCTATCTTCGAGGGAGAAGGAGGTCACATATGTTCAACATCTACTTAATGAACAATTACAAATGTAAAGCTAAAATAAAGCAAATAAAGACTTATAGTAATGATGTGTTATTTTAAGAGAGGGAATGTGAACATGTTTCATGAAAGCAGAACACATCGTCAATGTCATGACTTTAGAATCCCGTTTTTTATTTAAACATTTAATTTAAAATATGCAAACTTTGTACTTGAATTCACGAACAGAGACTTCATTTATTAACAGAGACAATCAGGACAGCTTGTCTGTCTCTCCGGCCCAGGAAGTTGGTCCGACCCTTTGCGCAGGTCGCCTGCATCCTGACTCACGGGCTTCATACCCGCTGGAAGCGCTCTCGAGGTGTCCAAATACACAACCGCCTTCTCAGAATTGTGGCTGGAACTTTTACGCTTTTATTGCCCCATCTAGAATAATAATAATCATAATTTCAATTTCTATAGCGCCTTTCACGAAACCCAAGGACGCTTGACAATGGGAAGTAACAAAAGAAAACAATAACAATAATAATCATACAGATACATAGGCTGAAGAAAAGGAACGGGGTGCTGGGTACTGTGTATTAGTTGAGGCCGAAGGCCCGAGTGGACACATGGTGTTTGAGGTGTTCTTTGAAGGTGTCCAGAGAGTCTGCATTCCTGATTGCAGAGGGGAGAGGATTCCAGAGGGCGGGGGCTGCGACACTGAAGGCTCTGTTGCCAAATGTTTTCAGCTTGGAGCGCTGGATGGAGAGCAGCAGGACCGCAGGTGACGAGAGGGGGTGTAGGGCTGAAGGAGGTCAGAGATGTATGGAGGGGCTAGGGAGTGGAGAGATGTGTAGGTTAGCAGGAGGAGTGTGTAACTGGATGCGTGACTGACCGGGAGCCAGTGAAGGTGGAGGAGTGATGTGTTGCCAGGGCTTAGTGCGGGTGAGGAGCCTGGCTGCAGAGTTCTGGACGTACTGGAGCCTGTCCAGGGCTTTGCTGGTGACCCCGAACAGAACTCCATTGCAGTAGTCCAGGCGAGAGGAGATGAAGGTGTGAATGAATGTTTCTGCAACGGGGGGGGAGAGAGGGCCGGAGACTGGAGATGTTTCGTAGGTGACAGTTGACCTGATGTGGGAGTTGAAGGTGAGGCTAGAGTCCAGAGTGACACCCAGGCTGCGAACCTCAGGGGAAGCGTGGATGGAGCCGCCATCGACGGGGAGGAGCAGATCTCCAACCTTCCGGAGCAGGGCCACAACCATGAGCTCTGTTCTGTTTAAGTAGATCTTTTGACATCCAGGCTTGGGTGTCGCGGAGGCAGTTGACAAGTGACAGTGGAGGCAGCTGGGATGGTCAACAGTTCAGAATGATGGAAACATCCTTTCTATTTACAGCCAATGTAGTATCGTTGTATCAACGGTAAGCTAAATAGAGGTCATGAGGTGAAGGTCAGGTCTGACACGGCCACTCAAACAGCAGAACCGTCAACACTATGAATCACACGTACATTTTACATTTATATTCAATCTAATATTTCATATTCCATTCCTCACATACTCATGGATATATCATATCCTGCTTCATGTTGTTACTGTACATTTGTAATTCAACATGTATATTTTCTCTTTTATTTCTGTTGAGATGTTTACATTTTGGATTGTTTAGTTCGTCTTTTAATATTTATCCTTCAACGCCTTGTCTTTTTATTCTGCTGCAACGCAAACATGTCCAACTTGGGATCAATAAAGTACTTCTTATCTTATTTGAGTGTATCTCCTCCAGTCCTATCTTAAACTCTCTCTACAGATCACTCTCTACAGATCACTCTTCACAGATCATTCTTTCTCTCCTCTCTCTACAGATCACTCTTTCTCTCCTCTCTCTACTGATCACTCTGTACAGATCACTCTCCACAGATCACTCTCTACAGATCACTCTCCACAGATCACTCTCTACAGATCACTCTTTCTCTCCTCTCTCTACTGATCACTCTCCACAGATCACTCTCTACAGATCACTCTCCACAGATCACTCTCTACAGATCACTCTTCACAGATCACTCTCTACAGATCACTCTTTCTCTCCTCTCTCTACAGATCACTCTTTCTCTCCTCTCTCTACTGATCACTCTCACTCTCCACAGATCACTCTTTCTCTCCTCTCTCTACTGATCACTCTCTACAGATCACTCTCCACAGATCACTCTCCACAGATCACTCTCTACAGATCACTCTCCACAGATCACTCTCTACAGATCACTCTCCACAGATCACTCTCTACAGATCACTCTTCACAGATCACTCTCTACAGATCACTCTTTCTCTCCTCTCTCTACAGATCACTCTTTCTCTCCTCTCTCTACTGATCACTCTCTACAGATCACTCTCCACAGATCACTCTCTACAGATCACTCTCCACAGATCACTCTCTACAGATCACTCTTCACAGATCACTCTCTACAGATCACTCTTTCTCTCCTCTCTACAGATCACTCTTTCTCTCCTCTCTCTACTGATCACTCTCTACAGATCACTCTCCACAGATCACTCTCTACAGATCACTCTCCACAGATCACTCTCTACAGATCACTCTTCACAGATCACTCTCTACAGATCACTCTTTCTCTCCTCTCTCTACAGATCACTCTTTCTCTCCTCTCTCTACTGATCACTCTCTACAGATCACTCTCTACAGATCACTCTCCACAGATCACTCTGTACCGAATACTCTGTACAGATCACTCTCTACAGATCACTCTTCATAGATCACTCTCTACAGATCACTCTGTACAGATCACTCTCTACTGATCACTCTCTACAGATCACTCTCCACAGATCACTCTCTACAGATCACTCTCTCTACAGATCACTCTCTACAGATCACTCTTTCTCTCCTCTCTCTCAGAGGAAACAGATTATATTCCTCTCTCAAACCTGCAGACTCCATTTTGTGGATTCACACACCTGTTAACAAAATGGCGATGAATTTGGTCGCTGTGTCTCCTGATGATGACATCATGATTTGGATGTTTCCGGTTGCTGGTGAGATGTGAGCCCGGAGACGCAGGAGGTGCCAAACCTCATTTCCTGCTTCCTGTTGTCTCAGACAGTATATAGAGTATATTTAATAGACGTGAACTTTGATCTGCTTGATTCTCAGGTGTTGGAGAGGAGAGGCTTTCAGGGTCTGCTGATCGTGTTTGAACCTGCAGATTAATCTGGAGATATCATCTGTATATAAATATAATAATACTTATTTAATAAGAATTAATATAATAATACATTACATCTTTACATAAGAATAAATAAATGTACAATTAATATTTAAAAGATCATTGAATTAATAGAATAATAAATATACATATTTAATAATAATAATATTTTAATATTAATAATAATAAATACTCATTTAATAATAATATAATAGTAATAATACATATTTAATAATATAGTGTGATTGAGTTTGTAAGTGAACGTGTCTCTGATGGAAATGACTTCAGATCAAACCCCAAAGGTAATGTTTGAGCCTCACTAAATGTTCCTAACAACACAGAACTGTGTTATTCCCAGTCGTCATGGTTACGTCATCAGTTGCCGGGCAGATTTCCCCTCAACAGGTTCCTGAAGCAGGAGCTCTGAGAACAGCTGAGTGCAGCGACACACCCTGATAACACACACATGAGAGATCAACACCTCACTCAGAGCTACTTTGTTCCATGTTCCTCCATCAGAGAACCTTTCCATTTGTTTCTTTCAGAGCAGTAAACCATTGGATCTCTAGTTCCACATCAGATCCACGTTCCTCTGTGTCCGAGGCGCTACAGAAACCAATACATGTGTTTATGGAAAGACGAGAAGACGGACATTTGGGAGACGGTTTTTATTGGAAAGAGAAACACGGACAGGAAAGGGTTAACAATGCAGAGCGGCTTCCTGTCACGCTCACCTCTGACCCCAAAGTAAAGAGAACGTCAGTCCGCTGGCTACGCACACGAAGCCTCCCTGCCCCCAAACAATAGCAACATCATCGAAATCACAAACACGATTATGTTTTAAAACCAATTCAAGAGACATTTAGAAATAAAGAAACACACTTCTGGTTCATTTAGAAAAGCTCAGACGGGGACACCAGATCACTGCTGCTACCCGGCCGGATCCAGACATTAACAAGCTGATACATGAACACTGATACATGAACTGTGTGTGTGTGAGTATGTGTGTGTGTGTCTGTGTGTGTGTGTCTGTGTGTGTGTGAGTCTGTGAGTCTGTCTGTGTGTGTCTGTGTGTGTGTGTGTGGAAATCCATAATCAGAGGGAAAGCCACTTTTTGATGTGAAACCCAAATGATCCAAATAACATGATTCCTCTGTTCTCCAATCAATGAGCTATTGCCTGATTTCCAAACCCTAATCTGATAATATGATAATCTGATAATATGATAATCTGATAATATGATAATATGATAATCTGATAGGTGAATAATGAACCGTTCAGAACGTGGAGGCAGCGCCCCCTGATGCATAGACCTAAAGACACAGAACACGTTCACCTTCCATCAGAGCTTCTGATGTAAGGTGAACGTTTCTAGCTGGTGTTGCGTTTCTGAAAGAGCCTTTCTGACGTCGCTCTGCTGAAGGGTTTGAACTCTAATGCTGCCCCTCGAGAGGCGTGAGCTCAGCGCTGGAGGCAGGAGAGGGAGTGTTCTTCTTGCCTGAGAGAAAAAGCAGAGAAAAGAGTTTCAATCCACCGCCCGTACACAACAAGGAACTAGACCAGCGGTTTTCAAAGTGTGAGGCGCACCTCCCTGGGGGGGGGGAGCCAGAGAGCTTCAGCGTGAGAGAGAGAAACAGTGAAATCTAGCTAGTTAACTTCAGCTAACTTTATGCGAGCAGCAACATGGATCGACTTTTAGTGAAGTGACCTAAAGTGAGAGAGGAGACAACGTCTGGCAGAAACGGTCACTTGCACACTTGTGGCTGTCTGTGGAGACCGAGTTCCCCACCTCGCCGAAAAGGCTGTTAAAGTGCTCATTCCCTTCACCTCCGCCTACTGTAGTGAAATATTTGAATGTATTCATGTTAGCAAACTATGAATAAGCTTAAAATGGGAAATGATATGTGTAAAACTGTGAGCTGGATTTGGGGCCTGTTGACATGTGCTGTTGAGGACAAAGGGAGATGGGGGAAGGTGAGAGTTTGACTTGCATTCAACTTAGATCTAGAAGATAATGGAGCTGAACTACTGTGATTGGGGAAACCTACGATTTGAGGTGTTGGTGATATTTGGGCGGCCAATCACGGAGGTCTGGAAGGGAGGATCATATAACTCCTCCCATTGTTAGCATGTATAAACACAGGAACCACGCTGTGTTCAGTCTTTTTCCTCTGGCTGGCTTACGTGATTATCAGGTAAATATGGGATCCCAAAGATAACTGTATTGATTGTATGTGATTGCATTGTCATATTACCATTAAAGTAGATTATTGTTTAACGGTTACTTGGTAGCTCTGGATTTCCTCCTTTATGATAACCATCTTGTTAGGGACGCGCGGAGATTTGAAAAGCGGACCAGTTATCCCTTAAAATCTCCATCAAGTGGTGACCCTGACGTGATCTGATAACAAAGCTGAGGAAGAATCCAGACGACCGGAATGGGTCGGGAACAAACGCTTTCAAACATCTCAGACAATCAGCAGGGCCCTGCACAACTATACAAATAGGTACGCAGACGACTGTTATGAAAATCGACTGTCTGTAATTGGATATGATAAAACTTTAGGATTGTCTGTAGGCGTTTCACAGTGTTTTTAAAGTTTAAATGGAATATACAATGCATATTTTACTATGTTAGGAAAGTTAGATACAAAACGTAAACGTTGATCGCCAGGTAGACGGAAAGTCCTGCGTAACGTAAATAGAGCAGGTAGTTTATTCCTGAGTGGCGTGGAGACGGTGCAGTTTGTTGGTTGCGAGGTTTGATTCCTGCACGACAAAACCTGGAAACTTGATATTTTAGATCGGGTCACCGTTTAAAACTGGGGTTAAATAACAGACCAAGGCTGAAAGCTAAAAGCCAGAGGTCTGTTATATGCTTAATCGAGGGAGAGAACGCGAACCTCACCAAAATTGTAACGGGACCGGCTCTCGTTTCCCTTTGTCTGTAAACTTAATTTGAAAAGCTAACGTGTGATGAAGGGCTCTTTGCGACCTGGGTTTATAAAGATGTCGAAGCATCATTCGAGGTAGCATTATCTGTTGAAATAAACATCGCACCATAAAGCTGGATAGACTGTACGGGGAATAATTTTACGCGCGGAGATTTGAAAAGCGGACCAGTTATCCCTTAAAATCTCCATCACTACCTGTGAGAGTGCTCATTCCCTTCCCCTCCGCCTATCTGTGTGAGTGCTCACTCTCTTCACCTCCGCCTACCTGTGTGAGTGCTCATTCCCTTCCCCTCCGCCTATCTGTGTGAGTGCTCATTCCCTTCACCTCCGCCTACCTGTGAGAGTGCTCATTCCCTTCACCTCCACCTAGCTGTGAGAGTGCTCACTCCCTTCCCCTCCACCTACCCCTGAGAGTGCTCATTCCCTTCCCCTCCACCTACCTGTGAGAGTGCTCATTCCCTCCACCTCCGCCTACCTGTGTGAGTGCTCATTCCCTTCACCTCCGCCTACCTGTGAGAGTGCTCATTCCCTTCACCTCCACCTACCCCTGAGAGTGCTCATTCCCTTCCCCTCCACCTACCTGTGAGAGTGCTCATTCCCTTCACCTCCGCCTACCTGTGTGAGTGCTCATTCACTTCACCTCCGCCTACCTGTGTGAGTGCTCACTCCCTTCACCACCGCCTACCTGTGAGAGTGCTCATTCCCTTCACCTCCACCTACCTGTGAGAGTGCTCATTCCCTTCATTGACTTTGATCAAAAGCAAGTGCCGGTCAAGCAGGGGACTGACAGCAGCTCTGCTGACATATACCCCTTTCACACCAAGGCTTTTCCCGTTCTAGCTCCATGCTAGAGCTTTTCTGGTTCGGAACCGGTTCTGCAGTTCAGCTCCCGCTCTGTTCACACCGCTCAGAGCCCGACTGGTGCTGCGTGCGTCATTGCGTCATCATTTGCGTGCCTGCTTCATAAAGCCAAACCGCGCGGAAACCCCTCACATTGACAACAACAACAATGGCCGATTGTATTGAAGCGCTACTCGAAACGAAATAGAAGAAATGGGACGACTTTACTACCAACTTTACAGTCGGTACATGCTACATTGAAAAGTTCTTTACAATCATCATCAACTTCAACGACGATTCCGTAGGAGAAAGAAGGTAAATATACGTCCTATTCGATGGCGTTAGAGCTAGCTGTTGATAGCCTCTGCATGTGCCAAGCTCAACATACCCAGCTCTGCAGCATTAATTACTTTGGTATAACATAAAACTGATTCTCAATGTTATTTCCACAGATCATGTTGAAGCTGGAGAAAGGCGGATGTCGCGTGTTATTTGGACACAGCCCAGATCCGACGTAAGCGTGACGTTTGCGGTGCTTGCTTTCTAGACCGACAACTTCTTGGGGCTTGAAACGAAACGGATTCCGGAGCTGCGGTGTGAACAGGAAAAACCGGTGCTTTTCAAGCTCCAGCTCCAAACCGGACCTGGAACCGCGTTGGTGTGAAAGGGGCATCTGATCAAAAGCAAGTACCCATCAAGCAGGGGCGGATCTACCGGGGTGACAGCTGGGGTGAAGACTGCCACCCCAGCTGTCACCCCAGTTGGCAGCTTTGTTTTGAAAGAAAAGTTGTGGCTCATCGGACTTTTATGAGAGAAAGTCCCTAATGTCCGAGTGCAAGTGAATGCAGCACAAGACGCGAGCCTTGTAACCCCTCTCCCGGCCCTGGCGCGAGCGTTGAATTGTGATTGGCGGCGATTTCATTTGAACGGGGGACGGCGCAAAACGAGAAGCATTCGGACCCAAGTATGGAAGGAACGAGGTACGGTCTACAGTGACAGAGAAGAGACCGTCAGTGCGGCTGCACTCTCATCGAATCAAAACGCACTAAAGCTTTGATCTGAATCGGTCTGTGAGGCGTTCTGCTGAACAAGATGGTAATCGCCGCATTCAGCTGTTATAGCCAACTTGGTGCTCTGCTCACGGATCACTCGATGAGCGTAACAAACTGTAAATATATTTTCTTCTTTGTGGGGTCCGCCCCCAAAGAAAAGTTTGAAGTCCTGAGGAAATTAAATCAGACGGTGTGTAAAACTACACTGCCCAGCCAGCAGAAAGTAACCGCTTTGATTTAACTAGGCCAGCAGGTAAGGGCTTTCCACTGGATAATAATACCCCTGCATTATAGCAACAACAACAATAATAACAATAATAATAGCAATAATAATTGGGAGGGGGGGCGCGGCTGTTCTTATGTTCTCTGAGGGGATGCTTCAGAAAGCAACACAGCACCTTCACTGCCACGATGAAAGTGGTGAATGATGTGGAGAGTATTTTAGATAATAAGCAGAGTTGTGCAGCTCTGTTTGTTGACCTGTCCAAAGCGTTTGACACGTCGATCATCTCATCTTAAAGCAGAGGCTGGTCAGTATTGGCATGTCCAGCCATGCAGTGGGTGGTCTGAGAACTGCCTCTCTGAAAGGTCCCCATGTGTTCACTTTGATGGGCTGTCTTCTGAGTGGTTAAACATCACTAATGGTGTTCCTCAAGGTTCTGTTTTAGGACTACTTTTATTCTCCATATATATTAACAGCTTAGGTGAACATGTGGATGAAGCTACTTTACATTTGTATGCGGATGATACTGTGATGTTCTGTGCAGGTCCCTCCATTCAGGAGGCTGGTGTTAAATCACAGGCTGTTTCTAACACTATTCAGACTCAGCTCTCTGAACTAAAGCTTCTTCTAGATGTGGATCAAACCAAGGTAACGCTCTTTTCAAAAGCTAAAATGACACCAGAGCCTGTTTTAGAAATTGTAACTACGCAAGGAATAAAACTTGAAGTTGTTGCCTGTTACAAACACCTGGGTATCTGCTTGATGATTGTCTCTCTTTTAAACTTCAGGTCTCTAACCTGCTTAGAAAACTGAGGGTGAGGCTAGGGTTCTTCTCCAGGAACAAGTCCTGTTTCTCCTTGAGGCCAGGAAGAGGCTCTGTGACCTTTGACCTGTGCTGGACTCTGGGGATCTGGTCTCTATGAATGCACCGGCCCGTTGCCTGGTCCAGTTAGATGCTGCGTATCACAGCGCTCTGAGATTTGTGACAAACTGTAAAACATTAACCCTTCACTGCACCCTGTATGCAAGGGCTGGTTTCCTTCACTCTCTGTACGGAGGCTCAGTCACTGGTACATCTTTATATACAAAGCCATGTTGGGTAAACTTCCATCTTATATCTGCTCCTGATCTCACGGAGAATTGTAAGTGGCTCCTGCCTGAGATCGAATGCTGTGGTTTTATTAAATGAGCAGCTGCTAGGACTGTCTGAGGGAAGCAGCTTCTAGACGCAGCTCCTCTGTCTGGGAGCAGTCTGCACATTAAATGGAAACTGAGCAATCTGGTGCCACTAAATGTTTTTAAAGCTCGGTTGGATGCTACTCACTCAGAAGCTGTTGGTACCTGCTCATGTGGATCGTTATGTAAATGATGCGGAATGATGTCCTTTTGTTGTTCTGTTTATGTTTTTGTGATTCATGTGGAACTGCTGGAGCAGGTCTCCCTTGGAAAAGAGATCAATGATCTCAATGGGATTCATCTGTATAAATAAAGGTTTGAAATGAAATGAGGCTCACCTTCCCACACGTTGAAACCCCTGAACTCGACACACTGATTACCCTGTAGAGCAGTGGTTCCCAAACGGTGTGCCGTGAGGCAAGTCCGGGTGTGCCGTGGGATTTTGTGACAACCATACGTTATTATTGCAATATACAACTACACAAAAATAATACAAAAAAGTATTTACTATATCAGTACTTATAGGTTTATATGTACGTAATCTGCGCGACTTGCGCGTCCACATCTCCACGTGCAGTGCTGCATAAACATGGCTGAGTCAGCGATAACTCTCGAGGGGTGGAGGTGTGCCCATTACTTTGAGTTCGTCCGAAGGATAGACAGGAATGTGACGGTGAGCTGCAAACTGTGTCCAGGCCAGAAGCTGTTATCCACTGCTGTGACACCACGTCAAACCTCAACACGCACCTGCAGAGAACACATGCTAAGGTGGAGCTAACGCTCAGCTATTTGTGTTTTGTTTATATCAGTCTGTTCTTCTTCTCTGTCTTCCGGTTGTTGCCTGTTTTGAATGACGAATACACACTACCGCCACCTGCTGGTAAGGAGAGTTATTGCCACTCACGCATGTGCAGTTCGTACGTGCTCGGCTGAAGTCTTTGCGGTGTCTGGTTCCAGTGCGACACATGGCCGACGCAACAGCGTGAGCAGAGATAGACTGCGCAAAATATACAGATAGCAGGAGACAGAGGACAGCCACGGTCAGATAGCAGGAGACAGAGGACAGCCACGGTCAGATAGCAGGAGACAGAGGACAGCCACGGTCAGATAGCAGGAGACAGAGGACAGCCACAGTCAGATAGCAGGAGACAGGGGACAGCCACGGTCAGATAGCAGGAGACAGAGGACAGCCACGGTCAGATAGCAGGAGACAGAGGACAGCCACGGTCAGATAGCAGGAGACAGAGGACAGCCATGGTCAGATAGGAAAACATTCAGGATCTGGATCAGTCTTATGCGACAATGGAAACTGAACTAAAGAGAACATTTGAAACTTTAGCAGTCTGCGTGATCTGCCTGCAGGGAGGGGCGGGCTGCGAGTAAAGTAACGAGTAAAGTAACGAGTTACTTTATGTAGAGAGTAACGAAGTAGTGTAATATATGACTTTTTAAAAAAGTCATATGTTATATTACTTTTTTTTTAAATGTTACATTTATAATTTGTAGTTCAGCACCGTGGACAATGCAGCTTCCTTGCATTGACAGTTCTGTGTTGAACTGTCTGAATTAATGTTGTGACCTGTCTGGTTTAAATGAGTGTTGCTGCTTTGATGAAGCATCATTTGATAACGTTTCAAATTAATTTCTGAAATATTTCGTTAATAAATATTTCATGAGTAATATAGTTGTCTTTGTCACATTTTCTTTGGCATTAGTAAATAATTATGCACATTTACAGATATTTTACATGATATGAGTGATAACACGTGTTATAAGGGCTATTTTGCACAATAGATGTGCCTTGAGATTTTTACTTGTCCTTTGATGTGCCTTGGGCACAAACAGTTTGGGAACCACTGCTGTAGAGAACACACCCAGTGCTTTCCAGACCAACGTCACACTGAGTCTGAGCTGCTGCCTCAAAGCCTGACATTAACAACCCTGAGGACTCATGAGACAAGGTTTCTGATTGGTCTCTCACCGTTCCTCTTCCTGTAAACCAGGAGTCCAACCCCAGCGATGAGGAGGAGAGCGAGAGCAGCCACTGCAGCACCGATGATGAGGGGGAGGAGGAGGGGGTTCCCTGAGGAGCAGAAACAACAGGAAGTCTCAATCTGAACGGAGGAAGGAAGCCTCTTCAGGATGGCATCAGGTCTGAGGCTCCTGAAGGCCCCTTCCTCCTCCTGGTGTCATGCTGGGCTCGTCTTGAACCGTTCTCAGTGTCTCTCCCCTGAGACCCATGCTTCAGGGGAGACACACTGAGACATGTGGTCAGGGTCTGCTGGCTGTTAGTAACCGTGGAGCCGTGTGATGCAGTCTTACCTCTGTTGCTCCTGATCACAGCGCGGTCCAGTACGATGACGTGGTCCTCCTTCACCCCAGAGAGCTGGAACACACATCGGTACTTGCCCCAGTGTTCAGCGGGGAACGAGGAGACGTTCAGGGCCACGCTCATCTGGAAGGATCCGTCGTGGTTGGGCAGGATCTCTCCGTGGTCCACGTCGTGGTGAAGCTGCTCTCCGTCTCTGGTCCAGAACATGGCGGCTCTGTCCGGGTAGAACCCTGTAGCGTGGCAGCTGACTGGAGAGGAGGGGGACTTCTGGAGCAGAGACACTGAGGGCATCTCTGCACAGACACCTCAGAGGTTATTGACTCAGTGATGTCACTACAGGGACTCGTGGTGCACTGAGAGCATCACTGCAGAGGACTCAGAGGCAGAGCTTCAGGCACTTTGTGAAAGACTTTCTTCTGTTTCATATCATTTCACATCAAACTGTTTCGTGGAGTTCACATTAAAGAAGCTATGTAACAATGTAAACAATTCATTTATTTATCTGAAACTAGTCATCACTTCATCTGTACTGACAGAATATTAAGTTTGATCCCAAAATAAGTCGCAGAGCAACAGATGAGATTATCTCCACTGCACGGCGTGGAGCAGTGTTTCTCAAACCCATGAAAACACCTTCGTCTGGAGACGAGTTTAATGTTTTACTAATCTGGAACTGTCCAGTGTGAGTCAGACACAGAGTGAGACACAGAGTGAGAGACACAGAGTGAGACACAGAGTGAGAGACACAGAGAGAGAGACACAGAGTGTGAGACACAGAGTGAGACACAGAGAGAGACACAGAGTGTGAGACACAGAGTGTGAGACACAGAGAGAGAGACACAGAGTCAGACACAGAGTGAGAGACACAGAGTGAGACACAGAGTCAGACACAGAGAGTGAGACACAGAGAGAGAGACACAGAGAGAGAGACACAGAGTGAGACACAGAGTGAGAGACACAGAGTGAGACACAGAGTGTGAGACACAGAGTGTGAGACACAGAGAGAGAGACACAGAGAGAGAGACACAGAGTGAGACACAGAGTGTGAGACACAGAGTGTGAGACACAGAGTGTGAGACACAGAGAGAGAGACACAGAGAGAGAGACACAGAGTGAGACACAGAGTGTGAGACACAGAGTGAGACACAGAGAGAGACACAGAGTGTGAGACACAGAGTCAGACACAGAGAGAGAGACACAGAGTCAGACACAGAGTGAGAGACACAGAGTGAGACACAGAGTGAGAGACACAGAGTGAGACACAGAGAGAGACACAGAGTGTGAGACACAGAGTGTGAGACACAGAGAGAGAGACACAGAGAGAGAGACACAGAGTGAGACA
>JAULUE010000160.1:0-10000 GCA_036324585.1 Champsocephalus esox | reverse complement strand
ATATCTGTAATACATGAATACATATATCTGTGATACATGAATACATATATCTGAATACATGAATACATATATCTGTGATACATGAATACATATATCTGTGATACATGAATACATATATCTGTAATACATGAATACATATATCTGTGATACATGAATACATATATCTGTGAGACATGAATACATATATCTGTGATACATGAATACATATATCTGTATACATGAATACATATATCTGTGATACATGAATACATATATCTGTGAGACATGAATACATATATCTGTGATACATGAATACATATATCTGTATACATGAATACATATATCTGTAATACATGAATACATATATATCTGAATACATGAATACATATATCTGTGATACATGAACACATATATCTGTATACATGAATACATAGATCTGTGATACATGAATACATATATCTGTATACATGAATACATATATCTGTGATACATGAATACATATATCTGTGAGACATGAATACATATATCTGTGATACATGAATACATATATCTGTATACATGAATACATATATCTGTAATACATGAATACATATATATCTGAATACATGAATACATATATATCTGAATACATGAACACATATATCTGTATACATGAATACATAGATCTGTGATACATGAATACATAGATCTGTGATACATGAATACATAGATCTGTGATACATGAATACATATATCTGTGATACATGAATACATATATCTGTATACATGAATACATATATCTGTAATACATGAATACATATATATCTGAATACATGAATACATATATATCTGAATACATGAACACATATATCTGTATACATGAATACATAGATCTGTGATACATGAATACATAGATCTGTGATACATGAATACATAGATCTGTGATACATGAATACATATATCTGTGATACATGAATACATATATCTGTATACATTACTACTAGGGCTGTCAGTCGATTAAAATAGTTAATCGCGATTAAACACAAATTAATCGCACATGTTGTATCTGTTCTAAATGTACCTTAGAGGAATATTTTTCAAGTTTTTAATACTCTTATCAACATGTGAGTGGACAAATATGCTAATGTTTATTATCATTTGAACAATGACAAATATTCTCATGAATATGAAACACAACAACCTGTGTGTGTGTGTGTGTGTGTGTGTGTGTGTGTGTGTGTGTGTGTGTGTGTGTGTGAGAGAGAGATGTCCCGCTGTCTGCTTCCTGCATCAAGTCACGTGCTCGGCGCAGTTGTGTGGATAGAGCGCTCCTCTGTTTTCATTGAAACAGCTC
The DNA here is from genome assembly GCA_036324585.1 of Champsocephalus esox. Classification (NCBI taxonomy): domain Eukaryota; kingdom Metazoa; phylum Chordata; class Actinopteri; order Perciformes; family Channichthyidae; genus Champsocephalus; species Champsocephalus esox. The sequence continues at coordinate 8,688 of JAULUE010000160.1, read as the reverse complement.
CTTATATCCGTTAGCGCAGCTAGCTAGCACCAGATGCTAACAACAACAATAGCCGCGTTCACACTGCGGTACGGTAATGCACGTAAGGTCTCTCTCTCGCTCGCTCGGGCCACACACACGCACACCCTCCCGGTCCTCCCGATGGCCAGTCGGTGCCTGCCGGTGAGCGTGGAAGTGTGCTCTGCCACAAGCGGGCGGCAGGAGCGGGCTGTCAGCATCAGCTGGTAGACGGTATTTTAAACTCGATGCTCTGAAGCTACGGGGCGGCCGAGGACAAAAATACACATGCGTTCATCGCGTTAAAATAATTAGTGGCGTTCATTTTGTTTTGCGTTAACGCGTTATTAACGCGTTAACTTGACAACCCTAATGAACACATATATCTGAATACATGGATACATATATCTGTGATACATGAATACATATATCTGAATACATGAATACATATATCTGTGATACATTAATACATATATATATATATCTGTAATACATGAATACATATATATCTGTAATACATGAATACATATATATCTGTAATACATGAATACATATATATCTGTAATACATGAATACATATATATCTGTAATACATGAATACATATATATCTGTGATACATGAATACATATATATCTGTAATACATGAATACAAATATATCTGTAATACATGAATACATATATATCTGTAATACATGAATACATATATATCTGAATACATGAATACATATATATCTGTAATACATGAATACATATATATCTGTAATACATGAATACATATATATCTGTAATACATGAATACATATATATCTGTAATACATGAATACATATATATCTGTAATACATGAATACATATATATCTGAATACATGAATACATATATATCTGTAATACATGAATACATATATATCTGTAATACATGAATACATATATATCTGTAATACATGAATACATATATATCTGTAATACATGAATACATATATATCTGTAATACATGAATACATATATATCTGAATACATGAATACGTATATATCTGTAATACATGAATACATATATATATCAGTAATACATGAATACATATTTATATTTATCTGTAATACATGAATACATATATATCAGTAATACATGAATACATATTTATATATATCTGTAATACATGAATACATATATATCTGTAATACATGAATACATATATATCTGAATACATGAATACGTATATATCTGTAATACATGAATACATATATATATCAGTAATACATGAATACATATTTATATTTATCTGTAATACATGAATACATATATATCAGTAATACATGAATACATATTTATATATATCTGTAATACATGAATACATATATATCTGTAATACATGAATACATATATGCGTTGACGCTTCACCGTTCACTTTGAATGGGGTGACGTCACTTTTCACCGAACTGCATCGTGGGAGCGTCGCTCGCATGGCTCGCTGCAAAAGTTGAGCAATGTTCAACTTTCGACGCCTCGGCCGCGTGGACGGGCCGTGGGCCACCTTTGATGATAATCACTGAAACACAAAGTCCACCCTCGTGTCCTTCTGGACGAAGCGCTTGCGGGTCCTTCAGCTGATCCTTTGCCCTCCAGTTCATCATTGGAACTCAATCTTGAAAATGACTCGGTTCATAATTTCGCAACGATGTCATCACTATCACTGAGTGAGCCATCATGAACGCACTTATGCTAATCATAAATCTATCCATCATAAATCTATCCATTAGATTTATGATTAAAACATAATAAAAGTAGGTAGACATGTGGATATTATCCGTCTGAACAAAGCGTGCATTTATCAAACAGGTTCGTTCCAGACATTATTTCCAGCTAAAAACCCTCTGGAGAAATCCCTGTCTCTACCCGATCCGTCCCCCTGCCCGATCTGCAGTGCGCATGTGCGAGATGGTCCGCCATATTGGACAACTCCGGACGGCAACTCAGGAAGGACACTTGACACCGTGGCTTTTGGCAAAGCTCTAAAGACAACTCGAGAGAGAGAGAGAGATGAGTTATTGTTGTTACAACGTGACTTCACCATTATCTAACAACTCTTTGGATTGGGTTATTTTATTTGGGGTTCAGGACATCGTCAGAATAAGTGAGGAATGGATTTAACTTCTGTTAGACGGCCATCATACTGAATACATATTTACTGTGAATGTGTGCAAACATGTATGGCATATGGCTGTCGAACAGAAGCTCAATCCATTTCTCACTTACTCTGACGATGTACTCAATGTTGTCCTTCTTGGGTTGCCGTCCGGAGTTGTCCAATATGGCGGACCGTCTCCCACATGCGCGCTGCAGATCGGGCAGTGACAGGAGCCTCATCCCAACACTCCTCCTCGACTCCTCCTTTCCCTCACTCGCTTCCCTTCCTTGCGTCTTAGCAAGCTAATTTCTTTCTGATTGTTTTGTAAAAAAGATTAAAAGACAAACATGTCGTCATGACGATGACCTAATGTTTTATAAGAAACATATATGTTCGAGGGGGGGGGGACCAGAAGAGTTTTGTTAAGCTTCTTCTTGCCCCTGTTGAACATGAACACAGACTATCTGAACATTATTATTATTTAGTTTGTTATTATTTATTTGTTTGGTACTTTGTTATAATTATTAATCTGAGTGAAAAAAAGGAGAATATATATATATATATATATTATTGTTATATATTTTTTTTGTTTCTGACATGTGCAATAAATTGACTAAACTAAAAACTAGCTCCGCCTCCGTAAGACGCGAGCGAGAGACACGAGGAGGTGACGCGAGGACAGAGGAGTCCTCAGGTATTAATTGGGACGTCCTCGTTCACTCAAACGTCACTCTTAACTGATGCCGTGTGCACAGCTGTCTCCTCTCATCGGGCTGAACTCAAGAACCCTCAGAACCGGCCCATTTCTGGTGAAATATTTATTGAAATGAATGAATCTTTCTCTTGTTAGTCAAGGACCTCAATGTGCGATGGCTGGTCCTGCTTTGGTTTCCGTTTTGGGGTAAAAGGTAGCCCACATTTAAATACAAATATAATGATAGTAATGTGAAGCCTTTTAGAAATGAATTGACCAAATAATTCCTACGGAGCTGCGAGCACTCATCTTCCAGTTGTGGGTTTTCCTCTGCTGAGATGGACCAGCTGTGAAGGTGGGGGCGGGGCTTGTATACGCGAGTAGTGAAAACACTTCCGCGTAGTCTGCTCGCGTGTATCCTCCCTTTCGTCTCCTCCCTTCCGTCTCCTCTCTTTCGTCTCCTCCCTTTCGTCTCCTCCCTTTCGTCTCCTCCCTTTCGTCTCCTCCCTTTCGTCTCCTCCCTTTCGTCTCCTCCCTTTCGTCTCCTCTCTTTCGTCTCCTCCCTTTCGTCTCCTCCCTTTCGTCTCCTCCCTTTCGTCTCCTCCCTCACCCTTCCTCCCTGACCCCTCCCCCCTCACCCCTCCTCCCTCACCCCTCCTCCCTCACCCCTCCTCCCTCACCCCTCCGTGTGCATTTCAGCTATTGGGACGTCCTTCAAAATGGCGTGCCTTGATCGATTTCCGGGTCGAGTCCCGGAGGAGGGGAAGAGAGGAGTCGAGGAGGGGTATTGGGACGAGGCACATTGCTTTCTGTCGAGGGAACCCGAGCGCAGCTTACTTCCGGGTCTTAGGACGCGTCACTGCACCACTTGCATAGGCCTCACAGCGGGCGGAACCTGTCATAAAGTCCGTGAAAATAAAGCCCGCCCATTTAGAGGGAAGATATGATTGGTCAATTGTACTGTCAGTTGACATTACTCTCTCGTTGAGTTACTATAGCGACCCTCTGTGAATGTAGAGAGGGACCAACGAGCTCTCCCCTTCACAGTAACTTCACATTCCAACAGAAACTGAACAGGCAGATTCTAAGCATTTATTTATTTGGAAATATTATTTTAAATACAATTAAATCAAGTTATTTTTGGTAAAACTAATGACAAATGTAACAACAACAAAATATATATATTTTTTTTAATGTTTCCAAATATTATTTTTTAGAATATCTCAGACCAGGGGTGTCAAACTCGAGGCCCGGGGGCCACATTCGGCCCGCGACTTCATTTCACGTGGCCCCACAAGAGCTTGCAAAGAATATAATATGTTTAGTATACGGTTACATGCTACAGAAGCACGTTGCCCATAAACTACATGTCCCACAATGCATCTGGAATGTGACTTTTTTCTCAGAATTTGATTTTTATTTCAAATTCTATTATTCTATTATTATTATTTTTTCTCCAGAATTTGGCTTTTCTTTTTAAATCATTTTGGGACATACGCACTGAAGAGACTTGCAATGATTTGCCCCAGACTTCTGCTTTCAGACGTCGTTAATTATGAAGTTATTACCGATGATAATCCAAAGCAGAGGCAATGATGTAATATAATACATTATTTTATATCTGTGATATATTTATATATGTATTTCTTTATAGTCTTAAAGTTACAACCGGCCCTTTGAGTGCAGCCATAATGCTGATGTGGCCCGTGGTGAAACTGAGTTTGACCCCCCTGTCTTAGACCCTCAGGCCTCGAGGGCCCTGGCGGCTCGCCACTGGTGTAAATACTTCACCTCGCGCGAAAGCGAAACTTGAGATAAGAATCAGCATTTTACAGCGCGCTCCGCATAGGGCGTCTTCAGGGGGTTTCCCGACATGTCAGTGCAGTACATTACAGGGTGTTTCATGCTGCTGCTGCTGCTGCTGCTGCTGCTGGTGACTTGGCCCACAGCTGGGTAAAAAAGCCTCGATCCCATCCTGAGCATTTAAAGCTGCGGACTATTTTATTGTGACTCTGTGTATTTACAAAATAATACAATATACAATCGCAATAGTTAAAGTTCCAAAAGTGAAAGTAGTCGTTGTTTGATTGGTCCATTTCAGAATAATATATATATATGTTTTATAATGATTGATCATGAAAGTGTTCTCAAAGCTGGTGGAGGAGCAGCTAGTCTGAAGTACTTTGTAGACTGCAGGGTAGCTGGTGGAGGAGCAGCTAGTCTGAAGTACTTTGTAGACTGCAGGGTAGCTGGTGGAGGTGCAGCTAGTCTGAAGTACTTTGTAGACTGCAGGGTAGCTGGTGGAGGTGCAGCTAGTCTGAAGTACTTTGTAGACTGCAGGGTAGCTGGTGGAGGTGCAGCTAGTCTGAAGTACTTTGTAGGCTGCAGGGTAGCTGGTGGAGGTGCAGCTAGTCTGAAGTACTTTGTAGACTGCAGGGTAGCTGGTGGAGGTGCAGCTAGTCTGAAGTACTTTGTAGACTGCAGGGTAGCTGGTGGAGGTGCAGCTAGTCTGAAGTACTTTGTAGACTGCAGGGTAGCTGGTGGAGGAGCAGCTAGTCTGAAGTACTTTGTAGACTGCAGGGTAGCTGGTGGAGGTGCAGCTAGTCTGAAGTACTTTGTAGACTGCAGGGTAGCTGGTGGAGGTGCAGCTAGTCTGAAGTACTTTGTAGACTGCAGGGTAGCTGGTGGAGGTCCAGCTAGTCTGAAGTACTTTGTAGACTGCAGGGTAGCTGGTGGAGGTGCAGCTAGTCTGAAGTACTTTGTAGACTGCAGGGTAGCTGGTGGAGGTGCAGCTAGTCTGAAGTACTTTGTAGACTGCAGGGTAGCTGGTGGATTCACTCCAGGTGGAACTAAAGTCTGATTCAACACTTGGTTAGATTTCATCATTCATCTGAGAAGTAACTAAAGGGATTAAATACATGTAGTGGAGTAGAAGTACACCATGTACCTCTGAACTGTAGTGGAGTAGAAGTACACCATGTACCTCTGAACTGTAGTGGAGTCGAAGTACACTGTTTCTCGTTGTCATGGTTACCCCTTCTTGTATTTAGTCTTGTCTCTTTCTGTGTTCAGTGTTGGGTCGTTGTTTGTTGGTGACTGAGTTCACCGGAGAGCGTTCCGTGTTTTGGGCATTATCTTTGAATTAAAGGGTTTATCAAACGTTATCTGCATTTGGGTCCTGCTTCCTTCACTCGACCGTGACATTCGTAGTACAGGCCCCAGGTTAGGTTGAACCGGCTTCGTAGTACAGGCCCCAGGTTATGTTGAACCGGCTTCGTAGTACAGGCCCCAGGTTAGGTTGAACCGGCTTCGTAGTACAGGCCCCAGGTTAGGTTGAACCGGCTTCGTAGTACAGGCCCCAGGTTAGGTTGAACCGGCTTCGTAGTACAGGCCCCTGGATACTCAGGGACTTTTTCACTTTGTCCACTTCTCTGCATTTAGACTAGACTTTATATATAACTCATATGTATTAATATCATTTTAAATGTCAATAACGGTCTATAATATATATTCATATTTATTGTGTATTGAGTCTGTATTACACTGTGTGTATTTATACCTGATCTATAGAGTATTCATAATGTGTATACCTCCTTATACTGCTCATAGTGTGAATACTTCACTTTGTTTATATCCTCATATGTATATAATATAGATGTTATATTATTAATGCACTTTATTACTTGTTTTGCACTTTTAGTTTCTCTTTCTCTCTCGAACTAAAGTCTGACTCAACACTTGGTTATATTTCACATCCTTCATCTGAGAAGTAACTAAAGGTGTTAAATACATGGAGTGGAGGATAAGTACACCATTTACCTCCATTTAAGAGTATCACACTTTAAAGTCACGCAGCCCATAAACACACGAAGCACTTCTTATGTTCCAACGGAAGAACAAAAAGACTCACGCGCAGATGTGCCGCGTGGGCCTGCTATTCCCAGGAGAAGCAGAAACAGCAACATCTTCATCTTCCTCGAGGCTTTCTGTGTGGAAGCTTCTTTCTCCTCAGAAACACGGCCGTCCTTTCTGCAGAGCGGGAGGTCAATGAGAGAGACACGCAGAGAGAGGGGACACCAGCTGCTCTCAGCCAATGAGAATGCAGTCTGAGCCGCGCGTCACCTGTTGCTCGGTGGACCTGGCTCACTCAGGTTGTGAAGCGAAAGTAAAACCAAGGCGAGTCTATTTATAGCACATTTCAACACAAGGCCATTCTAAGGGCTTTACGAACATGAACGACATTAAGAGCATTAAGAAACATATTATGAAATGACATTTAAAAACACTTATTTAGAAGCAAAGACACATGAATAAAGTGAGCATTAATGTTCCAACTTGGGATCAATAAAGTATATCTTATCTTAAGCTGATCGATGGCTGCTGCCATATCTGCACAATGTGCCTCTGAACCTTGACACGTGCATGTTTCAGGCTCATCAATTAATGTAATGTAATGTTATCACAGGGTCACAGACCTGAGACCAGCTGTTAAATAAAGCTCTTCTGACCTTAGCTGGCGTGTGGGTATATATATTAATACTGCCCGTTATGGGCACAAGCAATTTTCACCCATTTATTAATGATATGTTTTAAATGTGAGTGTTTGCTGTCCCCTAAACCTCCAGGGATGTACACAGTTTAATACTGGCAACTTCTAATTATGGGAAATACGAAAACGTCTGTTAAAACTACAACTCCCAGTAGAGACGTGCCATAGAGAACATGTTGCGAAACAGAATAGCCAGCATGTGTAGTTCTGGGGACGGGGGGAGGGGGGGGGACCCGGTGGACCCGGTGGACCTGTTCAAATCCAGTTTTGTCGAAAGTGAAAATGTCCGGCTCTCTGAAGGGACCCGGATCGCATGGCTCCTTTCAGAGAGCCGTTCAGAAGAGTCGGTTAAAGGGGGCGGAGTTAGGGGGGCGGAGTTAGGGGGGCGGAGATAGGGGGCGGGGTTAGGGGGGCGGAGTTAGCAGGTTATCTGACACTTGGCAGATTTGTGTGTAATTCTCTCACAAAGGAACTGTAAGATACACTTTGTATGTATGCAAAACTTTTTTTGAAAATAAAATACTTTGTCTGAATACATTTTCTCTAAAGGCACTTTTTGAAATTATTTATTTATTATTTCAGTGGAACAATCCAGTGTTTGTTAACATTAACGCATTCTTCTCTTTTTCTTGTGTTACTAAGATACTTTTAGACACACTTTGATGGATGCAACACTTGTTCAGTTAAACAAGGGTTTTTTTTTCCTGATAAACTTACATATTTTAGTTATTTTATGTTACCAAGATACTGTGAGATACACCCTGATGTACGCAACACTTAAAGGGTAAAATATTCATTAAATTGTATTGAATTGAGTTTTCTTTTTTTGATTTTCAACATACTATTTGTACACAATGACTTTTCCATATTTCTGATAAACTATACTTTTGACTTTTTCCGTAAAATCATGACAAACTATGACTTATTCTTACATTTCACCTATTGCTGGAGATGAGATGAAAAAGCTACAACGCTTAAAGAACTTTTTTTTTCTAAAAACTCTCAAATCTATAATTGACTCCTCCATTCAATGCAATGAGCCCCACCCTCCACTCAGCAAATCATCTAAAATGAAGGACCTCACTAAGACGATCGTTGTAAACTAGCCATGGAGCAGAGAAAAGCCAAGACTCCCCCCGCGAGTTGCAGTCAGGAACAGAGTCCACCAGCAACACCACCATGTGGGAAACCCGAATCTTGCAGTACTACTGCTGCTGATGCTACTCCTCGGGTCAAGAAGTCTCAGTTTAGGGACACAGTGAAATCGGAGTTGTTTCATATTCTGGAGATGGTGATGACAATTTGGGCAATTCCACAGTATCGCG
>JAULUE010000159.1:0-32969 GCA_036324585.1 Champsocephalus esox | reverse complement strand
GTAACATGTTTTTCTATACATGGGTGTGACATATCAACTTTTGTACTCATTACCTCAACGGGGTGTAACAGGAAACATGTCCGAGAAACGTGTTATGCATAGAGTGTATTACACTCCTTCTAATCCAGGGAGTTTAGGAGGTGTGGATAAACTCCATAGAGCTGTACAGAATGACATGGATAAACAAATACATGTAGAGAAAGTCAGAGAATATTTATCTGAGCAGGACGCATATACTTTGCATAAGCCGGCACGGGTGCATTTTGTAAGAAACAGAGTTTTCGTACTCAGACCGCTCCAACAATTTCAAGCAGATCTCTGCGATATGCGGTCGCTGTCCGAATATAATGATGGTTTTAATTATTTGTTAACAGTCGTTGACGTATTTTCGAAAAAAAGCCTATGCTTTGCAGGTCTCCCTTGAAAAAGAGATCTATGATCTCAATGGGACTAATCTGGTTAAATAAAGGTTTGAAATGAAAAGAAATGCTCAAGCATTAAAAAAGAAGTCAGGAATTGAGGTTACCAAGGCTTTTGATACAATTTTAACACACAGCGAGATTCCTAAAAAGATACAAACAGACGCGGGGAAAGAATTCTTTAATAATGACCATGTCATTGTGTGGGGATGTTCTGCTTGATACTCTCGGACAACAGAGACGAACTCTTCGCGACAATCAAATTGATCACGGCCCGAGACTCATAAAGTGGGATTTTAAGGTATTGGATCCCTGGATTCATTAAAATTAGACTTGGACCCTAAAGTAGTGGATTTTAAAGTTATTATTCTATCAGAAATCATTCATTTCCATTCTCTGAAACGTCAGCTGGGTGACCTGTGTGGGATTGTTACACCCTAGCTTTGTACGACGTTATTTCACAGCTAAGGAATGTTCTGATATGGACTCTTTGATGGCATTAATTAAATCCATCTAGTGGATGGTGGGAAAGAAAACGAGCGACTCAGCCAATCATACCAAGTTTCGAAGCACGTCCCCCGTTTCTCCAGGCTCCGGCTGGGTTAGGTTTGTTTAATGGCCACCAGATCTCCCCATGTCGCCCAACGACTTCATGGTTATACAGAGATCCAAGGAAAGGCACACGCACTAGAGGCATTGTCGGCGCATGCTCTAGTTTGGCATCATGACTGAATCATAAGTGTGTAAAGGTGAAGTAGACAGGGTAATTTAAGTTTGAAGGACAGAGACAAGGAGGCTAGCTGTAACGACGGCGGACACCTCCCCTTGCCGCAATGGCTGTATCTGTTTATGGCCCGTTTCCTTTCGTGATTCCCAGAGATCAGATTAGAGATGGGGTGGAAAGAAAGGTTTCTTAATGTCCCAAATCCTTTCGTCATCCTCAAAGGGGGTCGACCAGAAAGGGGTCGAAAGAAAGGTCAGAGTGAAAAAGTGGGGAGATAATGTGGTTTAGATTTAGATTAAGAGCCCGAGTGTTCAAGGTTAAAGGTCAGATTAAGGGTAACATGGTCCTCTTGGGGAACAAAGTAGTCCGCAGTTAGACTGAAGATGGTCTATTATGATATTTATTTACGAGTGTACCATAAGTTAATTTTAGTGGTTTTAATTAAGAGTCAGATAGCCATTTGTGTAGATGTATTGTTCGTAGTAAGTGGTCAAATTAGCCACAATGATCGGTAAGACATCTGCCTAAAGACAGAAGAAGTACGCTTTTTATAAAGATGTATATTAGAATTAGACAAGCAGCCAGAGTGGTTAGGTTTAGAGCTTAAATTAAAGATAAGATGGTCTACTGTTTGATTGACACCAACTTAAGTTTAGGCATTAAGTCTGAGTGGTTAAGTTTAGGGGTAAGATAAAGATTAGGTGCTCACTTTATTGCTGAAAAATTGTGGAATATTATTCTCGCCTAATTTTATTTTGCATAAGAGTAGAAGGATAACGAGCGGGGAGCAAATGGCCAAATAGCCCTAGTGAAAAATAGTCAGTTGTTTTTTTGTATTCCAAACTAGAAGAGTTTGGGGAACAAAAATAGTCCTTTGTGAGTTTTGTTTGGAACACATCATCAGTAGTGGACCCAGAGATCATCGAGTGTTTCGGCCATTATCACCAGACGCTCTCACTCTAGGGTGGCCCCGCCAGGTTGATCAAGGTCCCGGCTTTGTGTTGTTTTCTAAATGCTCCCAACTAGGGGAAAAGGACTGGTAGTGTTAGGGTTGGGTCAGGTCAGTGAGCTTTGACGTAGAGAAAGACTGGGTTAACCGACCCGCACGAAATCAGAGGTTTCGTAAGTTGTTCTTACTTTAGAAGTATGGAATGAACCAATAGGAAAGTATATAAATTGTACTATTATTAAACCTTATTAATAAAAATTGTATTACTTTGTAAAGTCAGTTATGGTGTAATTATAAATTAACTTACCAACCAACTCACTTAAAACCAATTGTTTGCACCATTTCTGGTTTCCCCAGTTTTAAATCAGTTGGGTCCGAAGAGCAGGTGATCCCCCCCAAGAAGAAAGGGTATTCCAGCTCCGAGAACGTGTCATACCAGTCCAGATCGAATCACCCAAAGCCGGGGGAAACAGGTCCGATCAACATCAGCAGTGATGGGGCACTGCTTAGTCAAAAAGAACTCCGCCTCCCCTCTCTCAGCCATGGTAGACCAAAGTCAGACTGAGAAGCAAACCGCACCAGAAAGGTAGGGTCCCATCAGGCCTGGGGGGATCGGGTCCAATCAATGTCAGCAGTGAAGGGGCACTGCCTAACCGAAACGACCCAAAACCCCGTATCAGCCCGACAGACCAAGACCCAACTGAGGGACGGGTTAACAAACCGCACCAGAAAGGCAGGGTCCCATCAGGCCTGGGGGGACAAGGTCTGACCAACGTCAGCAGTGATGGGGCACTGCTTATTTGGAAAAACCCCAAACCCCGTGTCAGCCCGACAGACCGAGACCCAACTAAGGGAACCCAAGCTTTGTCGTACTAAATAGACTATTTCGGAGCGTCATACACCGCAAAGCTTCCGAGAAAGTCTTGACGTTTGTGTTGAAAACGTCAGTATACTAAGGCTTTTAACTACTGTTTTGAGTCATGGTTCCATAGGAATTTTTATTTAATTTGAAAAGGTGCTATTTTATGATACCATCTTGTTCTCTGATATTAATAAAGAGGTTATCTATAAAAAAATATGTACATTTGTACTTGTTTATTATGTTTTAATCCCTTTTCAAAGTCGAATACTTAAACCCCGAGCCTTCTGGGTAATTCCCAAAAATCAGGGAGTTCATTGAATAAAATGAAAATGTGTGTTATGGCCAATCAGAGGTACTACAACGTTTATACTTTTTTGTACCTAGGGCTCTGTGGCTGAAAGGAGGTATTGCATCTTATAACTAAGTGATGAAGTCACTTGTTAGCATTTAGCATAATGTTAGCTTAGCATTTAGCTTCAAAATTAGCATTTGGTTTTTTAGAGATATATTTTTTTAAAATTCCTTTTTTTTAAAAAATCTCAAACCCTGAGCCTTCTGGGTAATTCCCAAAAATCAGGGAGTGCATTGATTAAAATGAAAAAGTGTGTTATGGCCAATTAGAGGTACTACAACGTTTATAATTGTTTGCACCTAGGGCTCTGTGGCTGAAAGGAGGTATTGCACCTTATAACTAAGTGATGATGTCACTTGTTAGCATTTAGCATAATGTTAGCTTAGCATTTAGCTTCGAAATTAGCATTTGGTTTTTAGAGATATTTTTGTTATTTTCAAAGATGTCATCCTTTTGTTTATGTTTTTAGCACTAGCTTTTAGCTTAGCATTTAACTAAAAAATTAGCATTAGTTTTTTAGATATATTTTTGTTAGTTTTAACATTGTTATGACGTCGCATGTGTTCCTAGCCTTAACTGTTAACCTAGCATTAGCATAAAATTTGCATCTGGATTATTTTGAAAAAATAAATTATTTTTACCTCATTTCAATCTAAATGTATTTATTTATATAATATTTATTTAATAGCTCTAATTTAGAAATAGGGTGAGGATAGGGAGAGAAAGAGAGAGAGAGAGAGAGAGAGAGAGAGAGGGAGAAAGGTGAGGATGGAGAGAGAGAGGTATAGGGAGAGAAAGAGAGAGAGAAAAAAAGAGAGAGAGAGAGAGAGAGAGAGAGAAAGAGAGGGATAGAGAAGTGTGTCCCTGTTGGGACACATATCCCTGCTGGGATATTATTTGGAAATGTCGAGAGATAGGGAGAAGGTCAGTGAATAATTCTCTGCTCCCCGAGCCGGGATAGGCGTCACTCTCAAACCTGTTACCCTCTGGCGGCACCCCTGAGGGTCCGAGAGGGGAAAGGTTCGGGTAAAAGATAAAGAGGTAGAGGTGGACAGTTTAAAATAAGTACGTTTTAACTATTTTAGTGGTAAACTCTAATATTAAAACCGATTGTCGGGATGATTAATTTTAGAATGAAAGTAAGCTCAAAATAAGATTAATTAGAGAGATATTGGCCATGACTGGTGATTTAATGCACTAAATGCCATCACAGGCCCTCCATCTGGAGTGAATGTAAGCAGACATTTAAATGCCTTCACTCAGTGGAATCGGTCAGTTGACCTCTTCCACTCGTTAGTCTCACCACAAAGTTTCGTGGTCCGACTAAAGTTTAAATAGTAAATCATGTACAGTGATAGGATAGATAAAATGGTACACTCATTCGTAAATAAATATATTAAATTAAGGTGTATTCTAAGAATAAAATCCTATACTGTTATTATGTTTTATGTTGTCAGAAACATTCCCATCCTACCATAATTTGAGCTGGGTCACTCTATTGGTTACACCCTAACTCCTCAATGACCATGTCATTGTGTGGGGATGTTCTGCTTGATACTCTCGGACAACAGAGACGAACTCTTCGCGACAATCCAATTGACCACGGCCCGAGACTCATAAGGTGGGATTTTAAGGTATTGGATTCCTAGATTAGTTAAAATTAGACTTGGACACTAAAGTAGTGGATTTTGAAGTATTTATTCTATCAGTAATCATTCATTTCCATTCTCTGAAACGTCAGCTGGGTGACCTGTGTGGAATTGTAACACACTAGCTTTATACGACGTTTTTCAACAGCTAAGGAATGTTCTCATATGGACTCTTTGATAGCATTAGAATAAAATCCTATACTGTTATTATGTTTTATTTTGTCAGAAACATTCCCATCATACCATAATTTGAGCTGGGTCACCCTAATGATCACACCCTAACTCCTCAACGACCATGTCATTGTGTGGGGATGTTCTGCTTGATACTCTCGGACAACAGAGACGAACTCTTCGCGACAATCCAATTGACCACGGCCCGAGACTCATAAAGTGGGATTTTAAGGTATTGGATTCCTAGATTAGTTAAAATTAGACTTGGACACTAAAGTAGTGGATTTTGAAGTATTTATTCCATCAGTAATCATTCATTTCCATTCTCTGAAACGTCAGCTGGGTGACCTGTGTGGAATTGTAACACACTAGCTTTGTACGACGTTATTCAACAGCTAAGGAATGTTCTGATATGGACTCTTTGATAGCATAAGAAAAATCCATCTAATGGATGGTGGGAAAGAAAACGAGCGACTCAGCCAATCATGCAAAGTTTCGAAACACGTCCCCCGTTTCTCCAGGCTCCGGCTGGGTTAGGTTTGTTTAATGGCCACCAGATCTCCCCATGTCGCCCAACGACTTCATGGTTATACAGAGATCCAAGGAAAGGCACACGCACTAGAGGCATTGTCGGCGCATGCTCTAGCTTCGCGTCATGACTGAATCATAAGTGTGTAAAGGTGAAGTAGACAGGGTAATTTAAGTTTGAAGGACAGAGACAGGGAGGCTAGCTGTGGTCACGGCGGACACCTCCCCTTGCCGCAATGGCTGTATCTGTTTATGGCCAGTTTCCATTCGCCACCCCGAGGGGTTCGTTCCGGAAAAGGGGTTAGGAAAGAAAGGTCAGAGTGAAAAAGTGGGGAGATAATGTGGTTCAGATTTAGGCCAGAAGCCATTGTGTTCAAGGTTAAAGGTCAGATTAAGGGTAAAATGGTATTCTTGTGGAACAAAATAGTCCGCAGTTAGACTGAAGAAGGTCTATTATTGGATATTTAGTTAAGAGTGTACCATAAGTTAATTTTAGTGGTTATAATTAAGAGTCAGATAGCCATTTGTGTAGATGTATTGTTCGTAGTAAGTGGTTAAATTAGCCACAATGATCGGTAAGACATCTGCCAAAAGACAGAAGAAGTACGCTTTTTATAAAGATGTATATTAGAATTAGACAAGCAGCCAGAGTGGTTAGGTTTAGAGCTTAAATTAAAGATAAGATGGTCTACTGTTTGATTGACACCAACTTAAGGTTAGGCATTAAGTCTGAGTGGTTAAGTTTAGGGGTAAGATAAAGATTAGGTGCTCACTTTATTGCTGAGAAATTGTGGAGTATTATTCTCGCCTAATTTTATTTTGCATAAGAGTAGAAGGATAACGAGCGGGGAGCAAATGGCCAAATAGCCCTTGTGAAAAATAGTCAGTTGTTTTTTTGTATTCCAAACTAGAAGAGTTTGGGGAACAAAAATAGTCCTTTGTGAGTTTTGTTTGGAACACATCATCAGTAGTGGACCCAGAGATCATCGAGTGTTTCGGCCATTATCACCAGACGCTCTCACTCTAGGGTGGCCCCGCCAGGTTGATCAAGGTCCCGGCTTTGTGTTGTTTTCTAAATGCTCCCAACTAGGGGAAAAGGACTGGTAGTGTTAGGGTTGGGTCAGGTCAGTGAGCTTTGACGTAGAGAAAGACTGGGTTAACCGACCCGCACGAAATCAGAGGTTTCGCAAGTTGTTCTTACTTTAGAAGTATGGAATGAACCAATAGGAAAGTATATAAATTGTACTATTATTAAACCTTATTAATAAAAATTGTATTACTTTGTAAAGTCAGTTATGGTGTAATTATAAATTAACTTACCAACCAACTCACTTAAAACCAATTGTTTGCACCATTTCTGGTTTCCCCAGTTTTAAATCAGTTGGGTCCGAAGAGCAGGTGATCCCCCCCAAGAAGAAAGGGTATTCCAGCTCCGAGAACGTGTCATACCAGTCCAGATCGAATCACCCAAAGCCGGGGGAAACAGGTCCGATCAACATCAGCAGTGATGGGGCACTGCTTAGTCAAAAAGAACTCCGCCTCCCCTCTCTCAGCCATGGTAGACCAAAGTCAGACTGAGAAGCAAACCGCACCAGAAAGGTAGGGTCCCATCAGGCCTGGGGGGATCGGGTCCAATCAATGTCAGCAGTGAAGGGGCACTGCCTAACCGAAACGACCCAAAACCCCGTATCAGCCCGACAGACCAAGACCCAACTGAGGGACGGGTTAACAAACCGCACCAGAAAGGCAGGGTCCCATCAGGCCTGGGGGGACAAGGTCTGACCAACGTCAGCAGTGATGGGGCACTGCTTATTTGGAAAAACCCCAAACCCCGTGTCAGCCCGACAGACCGAGACCCAACTAAGGGAACCCAAGCTTTGTCGTACTAAATAGACTATTTCGGAGCGTCATACACCGCAAAGCTTCCGAGAAAGTCTTGACGTTTGTGTTGAAAACGTCAGTATACTAAGGCTTTTAACTACTGTTTTGAGTCATGGTTCCATAGGAATTTTTATTTAATTTGAAAAGGTGCTATTTTATGATACCATCTTGTTCTCTGATATTAATAAAGAGGTTATCTACAAGAAAATATGTACATTTGTACTTGTTTATTATGTTTTAATCCCTTTTCAAAGTCGAATACTTAAACCCCGAGCCTTCTGGGTAATTCCCAAAAATCAGGGAGTTCATTGAATAAAATGAAAATGTGTGTTATGGCCAATCAGAGGTACTACAACGTTTATACTTTTTTGTACCTAGGGCTCTGTGGCTGAAAGGAGGTATTGCATCTTATAACTAAGTGATGAAGTCACTTGTTAGCATTTAGCATAATGTTAGCTTAGCATTTAGCTTCAAAATTAGCATTTGGTTTTTTAGAGATATATTTTTTTAAAATTCCTTTTTTTAAAAAATCTCAAACCCTGAGCCTTCTGGGTAATTCCCAAAAATCAGGGAGTGCATTGATTAAAATGAAAAAGTGTGTTATGGCCAATTAGAGGTACTGCAACGTTAATAATTGTTTGCACCTAGGGCTCTGTGGCTGAAAGGAGGTATTGCACCTTATAACTCAGTGATGATGTCACTTGTTAGCATTTAGCATAATGTTAGCTTAGCATTTAGCTTCGAAATTAGCATTTGGTTTTTAGAGATATTTTTGTTATTTTCAAAGATGTCATCCTTTTGTTTATGTTTTTAGCACTAGCTTTTAGCTTAGCATTTAACTAAAAAATTAGCATTAGTTTTTTAGATATATTTTTGTTAGTTTTAACATTGTTATGACGTCGCATGTGTTCCTAGCCTTAACTGTTAACCTAGCATTAGCATAAAATTTGCATCTGGATTATTTTGAAAAAATAAATTATTTTTACCTCATTTCAATCTAAATGTATTTATTTATATAATATTTATTTAATAGCTCTAATTTAGAAATAGGGTGAGGATAGGGAGAGAAAGAGAGAGAGAGAGAGAGAGAGAGAGAGTGAGAAAGGTGAGGATGGAGAGAGAGAGGTATAGGGAGAGAAAGAGAGAGAGAAAAAAAGAGAGAGAGAGAGAGAGAGAGAGAGAAAGAGAGGGATAGAGAACTGTGTCCCTGTTGGGACACATATCCCTGCTGGGATATTATTTGGAAATGTCGAGAGATAGGGAGAAGGTCAGTGAATAATTCTCTGCTCCCCGAGCCGGGATAGGCGTCACTCTCAAACCTGTTACCCTCTGGCGGCACCCCTGAGGGTCCGAGAGGGGAAAGGTTCGGGTAAAAGATAAAGAGGTAGAGGTGGACAGTTTAAAATAAGTACGTTTTAACTATTTTAGTGGTAAACTCTAATATTAAAACCGATTGTCGGGATGATTAATTTTAGAATGAAAGTAAGCTCAAAATAAGATTAATTAGAGAGATATTGGCCATGACTGGTGATTTAATGCACTAAATGCCATCACAGGCCCTCCATCTGGAGTGAATGTAAGCAGACATTTAAATGCCTTCACTCAGTGGAATCGGTCAGTTGACCTCTTCCACTCGTTAGTCTCACCACAAAGTTTCGTGGTCCGACTAAAGTTTAAATAGTAAATCATGTACAGTGATAGGATAGATAAAATGGTACACTCATTCGTAAATAAATATATTAAATTAAGGTGTATTATAAGAATAAAATCCTATACTGTTATTATGTTTTATGTTGTCAGAAACATTCCCATCCTACCATAATTTGAGCTGGGTCACTCTATTGGTTACACCCTAACTCCTCAATGACCATGTCATTGTGTGGGAAGTTCTGCTTGATACTCTCGGACAACAGAGACGAACTCTTCGCGACAATCCAATTGACCACGGCCCGAGACTCATAAGGTGGGATTTTAAGGTATTGGATTCCTAGATTAGTTAAAATTAGACTTGGACACTAAAGTAGTGGATTTTGAAGTATTTATTCTATCAGTAATCATTCATTTCCATTCTCTGAAACGTCAGCTGGGTGACCTGTGTGGAATTGTAACACACTAGCTTTATACGACGTTTTTCAACAGCTAAGGAATGTTCTCATATGGACTCTTTGATAGCATTAGAATAAAATCCTATACTGTTATTATGTTTTATTTTATCAGAAACATTCCCATCATACCATAATTTGAGCTGGGTCACCCTAATGATCACACCCTAACTCCTCAACGACCATGTCATTGTGTGGGGATGTTCTGCTTGATACTCTCGGACAACAGAGACGAACTCTTCGCGACAATCCAATTGACCACGGCCCGAGACTCATAAAGTGGGATTTTAAGGTATTGGATTCCTAGATTAGTTAAAATTAGACTTGGACACTAAAGTAGTGGATTTTGAAGTATTTATTCCATCAGTAATCATTCATTTCCATTCTCTGAAACGTCAGCTGGGTGACCTGTGTGGAATTGTAACACACTAGCTTTGTACGACGTTATTCAACAGCTAAGGAATGTTCTGATATGGACTCTTTGATAGCATAAGAAAAATCCATCTAATGGATGGTGGGAAAGAAAACGAGCGACTCAGCCAATCATGCAAAGTTTCGAAACACGTCCCCCGTTTCTCCAGGCTCCGGCTGGGTTAGGTTTGTTTAATGGCCACCAGATCTCCCCATGTCGCCCAACGACTTCATGGTTATACAGAGATCCAAGGAAAGGCACACGCACTAGAGGCATTGTCGGCGCATGCTCTAGCTTCGCGTCATGACTGAATCATAAGTGTGTAAAGGTGAAGTAGACAGGGTAATTTAAGTTTGAAGGACAGAGACAGGGAGGCTAGCTGTGGTCACGGCGGACACCTCCCCTTGCCGCAATGGCTGTATCTGTTTATGGCCAGTTTCCATTCGCCACCCCGAGGGGTTCGTTCCGGAAAAGGGGTTAGGAAAGAAAGGTCAGAGTGAAAAAGTGGGGAGATAATGTGGTTCAGATTTAGGCCAGAAGCCATTGTGTTCAAGGTTAAAGGTCAGATTAAGGGTAAAATGGTATTCTTGTGGAACAAAATAGTCCGCAGTTAGACTGAAGAAGGTCTATTATTGGATATTTAGTTAAGAGTGTACCATAAGTTAATTTTAGTGGTTATAATTAAGAGTCAGATAGCCATTTGTGTAGATGTATTGTTCGTAGTAAGTGGTTAAATTAGCCACAATGATCGGTAAGACATCTGCCAAAAGACAGAAGAAGTACGCTTTTTATAAAGATGTATATTAGAATTAGACAAGCAGCCAGAGTGGTTAGGTTTAGAGCTTAAATTAAAGATAAGATGGTCTACTGTTTGATTGACACCAACTTAAGGTTAGGCATTAAGTCTGAGTGGTTAAGTTTAGGGGTAAGATAAAGATTAGGTGCTCACTTTATTGCTGAGAAATTGTGGAGTATTATTCTCGCCTAATTTTATTTTGCATAAGAGTAGAAGGATAACGAGCGGGGAGCAAATGGCCAAATAGCCCTTGTGAAAAATAGTCAGTTGTTTTTTTGTATTCCAAACTA
This sequence comes from Champsocephalus esox, assembly GCA_036324585.1. Taxonomy (NCBI): domain Eukaryota; kingdom Metazoa; phylum Chordata; class Actinopteri; order Perciformes; family Channichthyidae; genus Champsocephalus; species Champsocephalus esox. The sequence goes on along the minus strand of JAULUE010000159.1, from coordinate 21,834 downwards.
GAAGAGTTTGGGGAACAAAAATAGTCCTTTGTGAGTTTTGTTTGGAACACATCATCAGTAGTGGACCCAGAGATCATCGAGTGTTTCGGCCATTATCACCAGACGCTCTCACTCTAGGGTGGCCCCGCCAGGTTGATCAAGGTCCCGGCTTTGTGTTGTTTTCTAAATGCTCCCAACTAGGGGAAAAGGACTGGTAGTGTTAGGGTTGGGTCAGGTCAGTGAGCTTTGACGTAGAGAAAGACTGGGTTAACCGACCCGCACGAAATCAGAGGTTTCGCAAGTTGTTCTTACTTTAGAAGTATGGAATGAACCAATAGGAAAGTATATAAATTGTACTATTATTAAACCTTATTAATAAAAATTGTATTACTTTGTAAAGTCAGTTATGGTGTAATTATAAATTAACTTACCAACCAACTCACTTAAAACCAATTGTTTGCACCATTTCTGGTTTCCCCAGTTTTAAATCAGTTGGGTCCGAAGAGCAGGTGATCCCCCCCAAGAAGAAAGGGTATTCCAGCTCCGAGAACGTGTCATACCAGTCCAGATCGAATCACCCAAAGCCGGGGGAAACAGGTCCGATCAACATCAGCAGTGATGGGGCACTGCTTAGTCAAAAAGAACTCCGCCTCCCCTCTCTCAGCCATGGTAGACCAAAGTCAGACTGAGAAGCAAACCGCACCAGAAAGGTAGGGTCCCATCAGGCCTGGGGGGATCGGGTCCAATCAATGTCAGCAGTGAAGGGGCACTGCCTAACCGAAACGACCCAAAACCCCGTATCAGCCCGACAGACCAAGACCCAACTGAGGGACGGGTTAACAAACCGCACCAGAAAGGCAGGGTCCCATCAGGCCTGGGGGGACAAGGTCTGACCAACGTCAGCAGTGATGGGGCACTGCTTATTTGGAAAAACCCCAAACCCCGTGTCAGCCCGACAGACCGAGACCCAACTAAGGGAACCCAAGCTTTGTCGTACTAAATAGACTATTTCGGAGCGTCATACACCGCAAAGCTTCCGAGAAAGTCTTGACGTTTGTGTTGAAAACGTCAGTATACTAAGGCTTTTAACTACTGTTTTGAGTCATGGTTCCATAGGAATTTTTATTTAATTTGAAAAGGTGCTATTTTATGATACCATCTTGTTCTCTGATATTAATAAAGAGGTTATCTACAAGAAAATATGTACATTTGTACTTGTTTATTATGTTTTAATCCCTTTTCAAAGTCGAATACTTAAACCCCGAGCCTTCTGGGTAATTCCCAAAAATCAGGGAGTTCATTGAATAAAATGAAAATGTGTGTTATGGCCAATCAGAGGTACTACAACGTTTATACTTTTTTGTACCTAGGGCTCTGTGGCTGAAAGGAGGTATTGCATCTTATAACTAAGTGATGAAGTCACTTGTTAGCATTTAGCATAATGTTAGCTTAGCATTTAGCTTCAAAATTAGCATTTGGTTTTTTAGAGATATATTTTTTTAAAATTCCTTTTTTTAAAAAATCTCAAACCCTGAGCCTTCTGGGTAATTCCCAAAAATCAGGGAGTGCATTGATTAAAATGAAAAAGTGTGTTATGGCCAATTAGAGGTACTGCAACGTTAATAATTGTTTGCACCTAGGGCTCTGTGGCTGAAAGGAGGTATTGCACCTTATAACTCAGTGATGATGTCACTTGTTAGCATTTAGCATAATGTTAGCTTAGCATTTAGCTTCGAAATTAGCATTTGGTTTTTAGAGATATTTTTGTTATTTTCAAAGATGTCATCCTTTTGTTTATGTTTTTAGCACTAGCTTTTAGCTTAGCATTTAACTAAAAAATTAGCATTAGTTTTTTAGATATATTTTTGTTAGTTTTAACATTGTTATGACGTCGCATGTGTTCCTAGCCTTAACTGTTAACCTAGCATTAGCATAAAATTTGCATCTGGATTATTTTGAAAAAATAAATTATTTTTACCTCATTTCAATCTAAATGTATTTATTTATATAATATTTATTTAATAGCTCTAATTTAGAAATAGGGTGAGGATAGGGAGAGAAAGAGAGAGAGAGAGAGAGAGAGAGAGAGTGAGAAAGGTGAGGATGGAGAGAGAGAGGTATAGGGAGAGAAAGAGAGAGAGAAAAAAAGAGAGAGAGAGAGAGAGAGAGAGAGAAAGAGAGGGATAGAGAACTGTGTCCCTGTTGGGACACATATCCCTGCTGGGATATTATTTGGAAATGTCGAGAGATAGGGAGAAGGTCAGTGAATAATTCTCTGCTCCCCGAGCCGGGATAGGCGTCACTCTCAAACCTGTTACCCTCTGGCGGCACCCCTGAGGGTCCGAGAGGGGAAAGGTTCGGGTAAAAGATAAAGAGGTAGAGGTGGACAGTTTAAAATAAGTACGTTTTAACTATTTTAGTGGTAAACTCTAATATTAAAACCGATTGTCGGGATGATTAATTTTAGAATGAAAGTAAGCTCAAAATAAGATTAATTAGAGAGATATTGGCCATGACTGGTGATTTAATGCACTAAATGCCATCACAGGCCCTCCATCTGGAGTGAATGTAAGCAGACATTTAAATGCCTTCACTCAGTGGAATCGGTCAGTTGACCTCTTCCACTCGTTAGTCTCACCACAAAGTTTCGTGGTCCGACTAAAGTTTAAATAGTAAATCATGTACAGTGATAGGATAGATAAAATGGTACACTCATTCGTAAATAAATATATTAAATTAAGGTGTATTATAAGAATAAAATCCTATACTGTTATTATGTTTTATGTTGTCAGAAACATTCCCATCCTACCATAATTTGAGCTGGGTCACTCTATTGGTTACACCCTAACTCCTCAATGACCATGTCATTGTGTGGGAAGTTCTGCTTGATACTCTCGGACAACAGAGACGAACTCTTCGCGACAATCCAATTGACCACGGCCCGAGACTCATAAGGTGGGATTTTAAGGTATTGGATTCCTAGATTAGTTAAAATTAGACTTGGACACTAAAGTAGTGGATTTTGAAGTATTTATTCTATCAGTAATCATTCATTTCCATTCTCTGAAACGTCAGCTGGGTGACCTGTGTGGAATTGTAACACACTAGCTTTATACGACGTTTTTCAACAGCTAAGGAATGTTCTCATATGGACTCTTTGATAGCATTAGAATAAAATCCTATACTGTTATTATGTTTTATTTTATCAGAAACATTCCCATCATACCATAATTTGAGCTGGGTCACCCTAATGATCACACCCTAACTCCTCAACGACCATGTCATTGTGTGGGGATGTTCTGCTTGATACTCTCGGACAACAGAGACGAACTCTTCGCGACAATCCAATTGACCACGGCCCGAGACTCATAAAGTGGGATTTTAAGGTATTGGATTCCTAGATTAGTTAAAATTAGACTTGGACACTAAAGTAGTGGATTTTGAAGTATTTATTCCATCAGTAATCATTCATTTCCATTCTCTGAAACGTCAGCTGGGTGACCTGTGTGGAATTGTAACACACTAGCTTTGTACGACGTTATTCAACAGCTAAGGAATGTTCTGATATGGACTCTTTGATAGCATAAGAAAAATCCATCTAATGGATGGTGGGAAAGAAAACGAGCGACTCAGCCAATCATGCAAAGTTTCGAAACACGTCCCCCGTTTCTCCAGGCTCCGGCTGGGTTAGGTTTGTTTAATGGCCACCAGATCTCCCCATGTCGCCCAACGACTTCATGGTTATACAGAGATCCAAGGAAAGGCACACGCACTAGAGGCATTGTCGGCGCATGCTCTAGCTTCGCGTCATGACTGAATCATAAGTGTGTAAAGGTGAAGTAGACAGGGTAATTTAAGTTTGAAGGACAGAGACAGGGAGGCTAGCTGTGGTCACGGCGGACACCTCCCCTTGCCGCAATGGCTGTATCTGTTTATGGCCAGTTTCCATTCGCCACCCCGAGGGGTTCGTTCCGGAAAAGGGGTTAGGAAAGAAAGGTCAGAGTGAAAAAGTGGGGAGATAATGTGGTTCAGATTTAGGCCAGAAGCCATTGTGTTCAAGGTTAAAGGTCAGATTAAGGGTAAAATGGTATTCTTGTGGAACAAAATAGTCCGCAGTTAGACTGAAGAAGGTCTATTATTGGATATTTAGTTAAGAGTGTACCATAAGTTAATTTTAGTGGTTATAATTAAGAGTCAGATAGCCATTTGTGTAGATGTATTGTTCGTAGTAAGTGGTTAAATTAGCCACAATGATCGGTAAGACATCTGCCAAAAGACAGAAGAAGTACGCTTTTTATAAAGATGTATATTAGAATTAGACAAGCAGCCAGAGTGGTTAGGTTTAGAGCTTAAATTAAAGATAAGATGGTCTACTGTTTGATTGACACCAACTTAAGGTTAGGCATTAAGTCTGAGTGGTTAAGTTTAGGGGTAAGATAAAGATTAGGTGCTCACTTTATTGCTGAGAAATTGTGGAGTATTATTCTCGCCTAATTTTATTTTGCATAAGAGTAGAAGGATAACGAGCGGGGAGCAAATGGCCAAATAGCCCTTGTGAAAAATAGTCAGTTGTTTTTTTGTATTCCAAACTAGAAGAGTTTGGGGAACAAAAATAGTCCTTTGTGAGTTTTGTTTGGAACACATCATCAGTAGTGGACCCAGAGATCATCGAGTGTTTCGGCCATTATCACCAGACGCTCTCACTCTAGGGTGGCCCCGCCAGGTTGATCAAGGTCCCGGCTTTGTGTTGTTTTCTAAATGCTCCCAACTAGGGGAAAAGGACTGGTAGTGTTAGGGTTGGGTCAGGTCAGTGAGCTTTGACGTAGAGAAAGACTGGGTTAACCGACCCGCACGAAATCAGAGGTTTCGCAAGTTGTTCTTACTTTAGAAGTATGGAATGAACCAATAGGAAAGTATATAAATTGTACTATTATTAAACCTTATTAATAAAAATTGTATTACTTTGTAAAGTCAGTTATGGTGTAATTATAAATTAACTTACCAACCAACTCACTTAAAACCAATTGTTTGCACCATTTCTGGTTTCCCCAGTTTTAAATCAGTTGGGTCCGAAGAGCAGGTGATCCCCCCCAAGAAGAAAGGGTATTCCAGCTCCGAGAACGTGTCATACCAGTCCAGATCGAATCACCCAAAGCCGGGGGAAACAGGTCCGATCAACATCAGCAGTGATGGGGCACTGCTTAGTCAAAAAGAACTCCGCCTCCCCTCTCTCAGCCATGGTAGACCAAAGTCAGACTGAGAAGCAAACCGCACCAGAAAGGTAGGGTCCCATCAGGCCTGGGGGGATCGGGTCCAATCAATGTCAGCAGTGAAGGGGCACTGCCTAACCGAAACGACCCAAAACCCCGTATCAGCCCGACAGACCAAGACCCAACTGAGGGACGGGTTAACAAACCGCACCAGAAAGGCAGGGTCCCATCAGGCCTGGGGGGACAAGGTCTGACCAACGTCAGCAGTGATGGGGCACTGCTTATTTGGAAAAACCCCAAACCCCGTGTCAGCCCGACAGACCGAGACCCAACTAAGGGAACCCAAGCTTTGTCGTACTAAATAGACTATTTCGGAGCGTCATACACCGCAAAGCTTCCGAGAAAGTCTTGACGTTTGTGTTGAAAACGTCAGTATACTAAGGCTTTTAACTACTGTTTTGAGTCATGGTTCCATAGGAATTTTTATTTAATTTGAAAAGGTGCTATTTTATGATACCATCTTGTTCTCTGATATTAATAAAGAGGTTATCTACAAGAAAATATGTACATTTGTACTTGTTTATTATGTTTTAATCCCTTTTCAAAGTCGAATACTTAAACCCCGAGCCTTCTGGGTAATTCCCAAAAATCAGGGAGTTCATTGAATAAAATGAAAATGTGTGTTATGGCCAATCAGAGGTACTACAACGTTTATACTTTTTTGTACCTAGGGCTCTGTGGCTGAAAGGAGGTATTGCATCTTATAACTAAGTGATGAAGTCACTTGTTAGCATTTAGCATAATGTTAGCTTAGCATTTAGCTTCAAAATTAGCATTTGGTTTTTTAGAGATATATTTTTTTAAAATTCCTTTTTTTAAAAAATCTCAAACCCTGAGCCTTCTGGGTAATTCCCAAAAATCAGGGAGTGCATTGATTAAAATGAAAAAGTGTGTTATGGCCAATTAGAGGTACTGCAACGTTAATAATTGTTTGCACCTAGGGCTCTGTGGCTGAAAGGAGGTATTGCACCTTATAACTCAGTGATGATGTCACTTGTTAGCATTTAGCATAATGTTAGCTTAGCATTTAGCTTCGAAATTAGCATTTGGTTTTTAGAGATATTTTTGTTATTTTCAAAGATGTCATCCTTTTGTTTATGTTTTTAGCACTAGCTTTTAGCTTAGCATTTAACTAAAAAATTAGCATTAGTTTTTTAGATATATTTTTGTTAGTTTTAACATTGTTATGACGTCGCATGTGTTCCTAGCCTTAACTGTTAACCTAGCATTAGCATAAAATTTGCATCTGGATTATTTTGAAAAAATAAATTATTTTTACCTCATTTCAATCTAAATGTATTTATTTATATAATATTTATTTAATAGCTCTAATTTAGAAATAGGGTGAGGATAGGGAGAGAAAGAGAGAGAGAGAGAGAGAGAGAGAGAGTGAGAAAGGTGAGGATGGAGAGAGAGAGGTATAGGGAGAGAAAGAGAGAGAGAAAAAAAGAGAGAGAGAGAGAGAGAGAGAGAGAGAAAGAGAGGGATAGAGAACTGTGTCCCTGTTGGGACACATATCCCTGCTGGGATATTATTTGGAAATGTCGAGAGATAGGGAGAAGGTCAGTGAATAATTCTCTGCTCCCCGAGCCGGGATAGGCGTCACTCTCAAACCTGTTACCCTCTGGCGGCACCCCTGAGGGTCCGAGAGGGGAAAGGTTCGGGTAAAAGATAAAGAGGTAGAGGTGGACAGTTTAAAATAAGTACGTTTTAACTATTTTAGTGGTAAACTCTAATATTAAAACCGATTGTCGGGATGATTAATTTTAGAATGAAAGTAAGCTCAAAATAAGATTAATTAGAGAGATATTGGCCATGACTGGTGATTTAATGCACTAAATGCCATCACAGGCCCTCCATCTGGAGTGAATGTAAGCAGACATTTAAATGCCTTCACTCAGTGGAATCGGTCAGTTGACCTCTTCCACTCGTTAGTCTCACCACAAAGTTTCGTGGTCCGACTAAAGTTTAAATAGTAAATCATGTACAGTGATAGGATAGATAAAATGGTACACTCATTCGTAAATAAATATATTAAATTAAGGTGTATTATAAGAATAAAATCCTATACTGTTATTATGTTTTATGTTGTCAGAAACATTCCCATCCTACCATAATTTGAGCTGGGTCACTCTATTGGTTACACCCTAACTCCTCAATGACCATGTCATTGTGTGGGAAGTTCTGCTTGATACTCTCGGACAACAGAGACGAACTCTTCGCGACAATCCAATTGACCACGGCCCGAGACTCATAAGGTGGGATTTTAAGGTATTGGATTCCTAGATTAGTTAAAATTAGACTTGGACACTAAAGTAGTGGATTTTGAAGTATTTATTCTATCAGTAATCATTCATTTCCATTCTCTGAAACGTCAGCTGGGTGACCTGTGTGGAATTGTAACACACTAGCTTTATACGACGTTTTTCAACAGCTAAGGAATGTTCTCATATGGACTCTTTGATAGCATTAGAATAAAATCCTATACTGTTATTATGTTTTATTTTATCAGAAACATTCCCATCATACCATAATTTGAGCTGGGTCACCCTAATGATCACACCCTAACTCCTCAACGACCATGTCATTGTGTGGGGATGTTCTGCTTGATACTCTCGGACAACAGAGACGAACTCTTCGCGACAATCCAATTGACCACGGCCCGAGACTCATAAAGTGGGATTTTAAGGTATTGGATTCCTAGATTAGTTAAAATTAGACTTGGACACTAAAGTAGTGGATTTTGAAGTATTTATTCCATCAGTAATCATTCATTTCCATTCTCTGAAACGTCAGCTGGGTGACCTGTGTGGAATTGTAACACACTAGCTTTGTACGACGTTATTCAACAGCTAAGGAATGTTCTGATATGGACTCTTTGATAGCATAAGAAAAATCCATCTAATGGATGGTGGGAAAGAAAACGAGCGACTCAGCCAATCATGCAAAGTTTCGAAACACGTCCCCCGTTTCTCCAGGCTCCGGCTGGGTTAGGTTTGTTTAATGGCCACCAGATCTCCCCATGTCGCCCAACGACTTCATGGTTATACAGAGATCCAAGGAAAGGCACACGCACTAGAGGCATTGTCGGCGCATGCTCTAGCTTCGCGTCATGACTGAATCATAAGTGTGTAAAGGTGAAGTAGACAGGGTAATTTAAGTTTGAAGGACAGAGACAGGGAGGCTAGCTGTGGTCACGGCGGACACCTCCCCTTGCCGCAATGGCTGTATCTGTTTATGGCCAGTTTCCATTCGCCACCCCGAGGGGTTCGTTCCGGAAAAGGGGTTAGGAAAGAAAGGTCAGAGTGAAAAAGTGGGGAGATAATGTGGTTCAGATTTAGGCCAGAAGCCATTGTGTTCAAGGTTAAAGGTCAGATTAAGGGTAAAATGGTATTCTTGTGGAACAAAATAGTCCGCAGTTAGACTGAAGAAGGTCTATTATTGGATATTTAGTTAAGAGTGTACCATAAGTTAATTTTAGTGGTTATAATTAAGAGTCAGATAGCCATTTGTGTAGATGTATTGTTCGTAGTAAGTGGTTAAATTAGCCACAATGATCGGTAAGACATCTGCCAAAAGACAGAAGAAGTACGCTTTTTATAAAGATGTATATTAGAATTAGACAAGCAGCCAGAGTGGTTAGGTTTAGAGCTTAAATTAAAGATAAGATGGTCTACTGTTTGATTGACACCAACTTAAGGTTAGGCATTAAGTCTGAGTGGTTAAGTTTAGGGGTAAGATAAAGATTAGGTGCTCACTTTATTGCTGAGAAATTGTGGAGTATTATTCTCGCCTAATTTTATTTTGCATAAGAGTAGAAGGATAACGAGCGGGGAGCAAATGGCCAAATAGCCCTTGTGAAAAATAGTCAGTTGTTTTTTTGTATTCCAAACTAGAAGAGTTTGGGGAACAAAAATAGTCCTTTGTGAGTTTTGTTTGGAACACATCATCAGTAGTGGACCCAGAGATCATCGAGTGTTTCGGCCATTATCACCAGACGCTCTCACTCTAGGGTGGCCCCGCCAGGTTGATCAAGGTCCCGGCTTTGTGTTGTTTTCTAAATGCTCCCAACTAGGGGAAAAGGACTGGTAGTGTTAGGGTTGGGTCAGGTCAGTGAGCTTTGACGTAGAGAAAGACTGGGTTAACCGACCCGCACGAAATCAGAGGTTTCGCAAGTTGTTCTTACTTTAGAAGTATGGAATGAACCAATAGGAAAGTATATAAATTGTACTATTATTAAACCTTATTAATAAAAATTGTATTACTTTGTAAAGTCAGTTATGGTGTAATTATAAATTAACTTACCAACCAACTCACTTAAAACCAATTGTTTGCACCATTTCTGGTTTCCCCAGTTTTAAATCAGTTGGGTCCGAAGAGCAGGTGATCCCCCCCAAGAAGAAAGGGTATTCCAGCTCCGAGAACGTGTCATACCAGTCCAGATCGAATCACCCAAAGCCGGGGGAAACAGGTCCGATCAACATCAGCAGTGATGGGGCACTGCTTAGTCAAAAAGAACTCCGCCTCCCCTCTCTCAGCCATGGTAGACCAAAGTCAGACTGAGAAGCAAACCGCACCAGAAAGGTAGGGTCCCATCAGGCCTGGGGGGATCGGGTCCAATCAATGTCAGCAGTGAAGGGGCACTGCCTAACCGAAACGACCCAAAACCCCGTATCAGCCCGACAGACCAAGACCCAACTGAGGGACGGGTTAACAAACCGCACCAGAAAGGCAGGGTCCCATCAGGCCTGGGGGGACAAGGTCTGACCAACGTCAGCAGTGATGGGGCACTGCTTATTTGGAAAAAACCCCAAACCCCGTGTCAGCCCGACAGACCGAGACCCAACTAAGGGAACCCAAGCTTTGTCGTACTAAATAGACTATTTCGGAGCGTCATACACCGCAAAGCTTCCGAGAAAGTCTTGACGTTTGTGTTGAAAACGTCAGTATACTAAGGCTTTTAACTACTGTTTTGAGTCATGGTTCCATAGGAATTTTTATTTAATTTGAAAAGGTGCTATTTTATGATACCATCTTGTTCTCTGATATTAATAAAGAGGTTATCTACAAGAAAATATGTACATTTGTACTTGTTTATTATGTTTTAATCCCTTTTCAAAGTCGAATACTTAAACCCCGAGCCTTCTGGGTAATTCCCAAAAATCAGGGAGTTCATTGAATAAAATGAAAATGTGTGTTATGGCCAATCAGAGGTACTACAACGTTTATACTTTTTTGTACCTAGGGCTCTGTGGCTGAAAGGAGGTATTGCATCTTATAACTAAGTGATGAAGTCACTTGTTAGCATTTAGCATAATGTTAGCTTAGCATTTAGCTTCAAAATTAGCATTTGGTTTTTTAGAGATATATTTTTTTAAAATTCCTTTTTTTAAAAAATCTCAAACCCTGAGCCTTCTGGGTAATTCCCAAAAATCAGGGAGTGCATTGATTAAAATGAAAAAGTGTGTTATGGCCAATTAGAGGTACTGCAACGTTAATAATTGTTTGCACCTAGGGCTCTGTGGCTGAAAGGAGGTATTGCACCTTATAACTCAGTGATGATGTCACTTGTTAGCATTTAGCATAATGTTAGCTTAGCATTTAGCTTCGAAATTAGCATTTGGTTTTTAGAGATATTTTTGTTATTTTCAAAGATGTCATCCTTTTGTTTATGTTTTTAGCACTAGCTTTTAGCTTAGCATTTAACTAAAAAATTAGCATTAGTTTTTTAGATATATTTTTGTTAGTTTTAACATTGTTATGACGTCGCATGTGTTCCTAGCCTTAACTGTTAACCTAGCATTAGCATAAAATTTGCATCTGGATTATTTTGAAAAAATAAATTATTTTTACCTCATTTCAATCTAAATGTATTTATTTATATAATATTTATTTAATAGCTCTAATTTAGAAATAGGGTGAGGATAGGGAGAGAAAGAGAGAGAGAGAGAGAGAGAGAGAGAGTGAGAAAGGTGAGGATGGAGAGAGAGAGGTATAGGGAGAGAAAGAGAGAGAGAAAAAAAGAGAGAGAGAGAGAGAGAGAGAGAGAAAGAGAGGGATAGAGAACTGTGTCCCTGTTGGGACACATATCCCTGCTGGGATATTATTTGGAAATGTCGAGAGATAGGGAGAAGGTCAGTGAATAATTCTCTGCTCCCCGAGCCGGGATAGGCGTCACTCTCAAACCTGTTACCCTCTGGCGGCACCCCTGAGGGTCCGAGAGGGGAAAGGTTCGGGTAAAAGATAAAGAGGTAGAGGTGGACAGTTTAAAATAAGTACGTTTTAACTATTTTAGTGGTAAACTCTAATATTAAAACCGATTGTCGGGATGATTAATTTTAGAATGAAAGTAAGCTCAAAATAAGATTAATTAGAGAGATATTGGCCATGACTGGTGATTTAATGCACTAAATGCCATCACAGGCCCTCCATCTGGAGTGAATGTAAGCAGACATTTAAATGCCTTCACTCAGTGGAATCGGTCAGTTGACCTCTTCCACTCGTTAGTCTCACCACAAAGTTTCGTGGTCCGACTAAAGTTTAAATAGTAAATCATGTACAGTGATAGGATAGATAAAATGGTACACTCATTCGTAAATAAATATATTAAATTAAGGTGTATTATAAGAATAAAATCCTATACTGTTATTATGTTTTATGTTGTCAGAAACATTCCCATCCTACCATAATTTGAGCTGGGTCACTCTATTGGTTACACCCTAACTCCTCAATGACCATGTCATTGTGTGGGAAGTTCTGCTTGATACTCTCGGACAACAGAGACGAACTCTTCGCGACAATCCAATTGACCACGGCCCGAGACTCATAAGGTGGGATTTTAAGGTATTGGATTCCTAGATTAGTTAAAATTAGACTTGGACACTAAAGTAGTGGATTTTGAAGTATTTATTCTATCAGTAATCATTCATTTCCATTCTCTGAAACGTCAGCTGGGTGACCTGTGTGGAATTGTAACACACTAGCTTTATACGACGTTTTTCAACAGCTAAGGAATGTTCTCATATGGACTCTTTGATAGCATTAGAATAAAATCCTATACTGTTATTATGTTTTATTTTATCAGAAACATTCCCATCATACCATAATTTGAGCTGGGTCACCCTAATGATCACACCCTAACTCCTCAACGACCATGTCATTGTGTGGGGATGTTCTGCTTGATACTCTCGGACAACAGAGACGAACTCTTCGCGACAATCCAATTGACCACGGCCCGAGACTCATAAAGTGGGATTTTAAGGTATTGGATTCCTAGATTAGTTAAAATTAGACTTGGACACTAAAGTAGTGGATTTTGAAGTATTTATTCCATCAGTAATCATTCATTTCCATTCTCTGAAACGTCAGCTGGGTGACCTGTGTGGAATTGTAACACACTAGCTTTGTACGACGTTATTCAACAGCTAAGGAATGTTCTGATATGGACTCTTTGATAGCATAAGAAAAATCCATCTAATGGATGGTGGGAAAGAAAACGAGCGACTCAGCCAATCATGCAAAGTTTCGAAACACGTCCCCCGTTTCTCCAGGCTCCGGCTGGGTTAGGTTTGTTTAATGGCCACCAGATCTCCCCATGTCGCCCAACGACTTCATGGTTATACAGAGATCCAAGGAAAGGCACACGCACTAGAGGCATTGTCGGCGCATGCTCTAGCTTCGCGTCATGACTGAATCATAAGTGTGTAAAGGTGAAGTAGACAGGGTAATTTAAGTTTGAAGGACAGAGACAGGGAGGCTAGCTGTGGTCACGGCGGACACCTCCCCTTGCCGCAATGGCTGTATCTGTTTATGGCCAGTTTCCATTCGCCACCCCGAGGGGTTCGTTCCGGAAAAGGGGTTAGGAAAGAAAGGTCAGAGTGAAAAAGTGGGGAGATAATGTGGTTCAGATTTAGGCCAGAAGCCATTGTGTTCAAGGTTAAAGGTCAGATTAAGGGTAAAATGGTATTCTTGTGGAACAAAATAGTCCGCAGTTAGACTGAAGAAGGTCTATTATTGGATATTTAGTTAAGAGTGTACCATAAGTTAATTTTAGTGGTTATAATTAAGAGTCAGATAGCCATTTGTGTAGATGTATTGTTCGTAGTAAGTGGTTAAATTAGCCACAATGATCGGTAAGACATCTGCCAAAAGACAGAAGAAGTACGCTTTTTATAAAGATGTATATTAGAATTAGACAAGCAGCCAGAGTGGTTAGGTTTAGAGCTTAAATTAAAGATAAGATGGTCTACTGTTTGATTGACACCAACTTAAGGTTAGGCATTAAGTCTGAGTGGTTAAGTTTAGGGGTAAGATAAAGATTAGGTGCTCACTTTATTGCTGAGAAATTGTGGAGTATTATTCTCGCCTAATTTTATTTTGCATAAGAGTAGAAGGATAACGAGCGGGGAGCAAATGGCCAAATAGCCCTTGTGAAAAATAGTCAGTTGTTTTTTTGTATTCCAAACTAGAAGAGTTTGGGGAACAAAAATAGTCCTTTGTGAGTTTTGTTTGGAACACATCATCAGTAGTGGACCCAGAGATCATCGAGTGTTTCGGCCATTATCACCAGACGCTCTCACTCTAGGGTGGCCCCGCCAGGTTGATCAAGGTCCCGGCTTTGTGTTGTTTTCTAAATGCTCCCAACTAGGGGAAAAGGACTGGTAGTGTTAGGGTTGGGTCAGGTCAGTGAGCTTTGACGTAGAGAAAGACTGGGTTAACCGACCCGCACGAAATCAGAGGTTTCGCAAGTTGTTCTTACTTTAGAAGTATGGAATGAACCAATAGGAAAGTATATAAATTGTACTATTATTAAACCTTATTAATAAAAATTGTATTACTTTGTAAAGTCAGTTATGGTGTAATTATAAATTAACTTACCAACCAACTCACTTAAAACCAATTGTTTGCACCATTTCTGGTTTCCCCAGTTTTAAATCAGTTGGGTCCGAAGAGCAGGTGATCCCCCCAAGAAGAAAGGGTATTCCAGCTCCGAGAACGTGTCATACCAGTCCAGATCGAATCACCCAAAGCCGGGGGAAACAGGTCCGATCAACATCAGCAGTGATGGGGCACTGCTTAGTCAAAAAGAACTCCGCCTCCCCTCTCTCAGCCATGGTAGACCAAAGTCAGACTGAGAAGCAAACCGCACCAGAAAGGTAGGGTCCCATCAGGCCTGGGGGGATCGGGTCCAATCAATGTCAGCAGTGAAGGGGCACTGCCTAACCGAAACGACCCAAAACCCCGTATCAGCCCGACAGACCAAGACCCAACTGAGGGACGGGTTAACAAACCGCACCAGAAAGGCAGGGTCCCATCAGGCCTGGGGGGGACAAGGTCTGACCAACGTCAGCAGTGATGGGGCACTGCTTATTTGGAAAAACCCCAAACCCCGTGTCAGCCCGACAGACCGAGACCCAACTAAGGGAACCCAAGCTTTGTCGTACTAAATAGACTATTTCGGAGCGTCATACACCGCAAAGCTTCCGAGAAAGTCTTGACGTTTGTGTTGAAAACGTCAGTATACTAAGGCTTTTAACTACTGTTTTGAGTCATGGTTCCATAGGAATTTTTATTTAATTTGAAAAGGTGCTATTTTATGATACCATCTTGTTCTCTGATATTAATAAAGAGGTTATCTACAAGAAAATATGTACATTTGTACTTGTTTATTATGTTTTAATCCCTTTTCAAAGTCGAATACTTAAACCCCGAGCCTTCTGGGTAATTCCCAAAAATCAGGGAGTTCATTGAATAAAATGAAAATGTGTGTTATGGCCAATCAGAGGTACTACAACGTTTATACTTTTTTGTACCTAGGGCTCTGTGGCTGAAAGGAGGTATTGCATCTTATAACTAAGTGATGAAGTCACTTGTTAGCATTTAGCATAATGTTAGCTTAGCATTTAGCTTCAAAATTAGCATTTGGTTTTTTAGAGATATATTTTTTTAAAATTCCTTTTTTTAAAAAATCTCAAACCCTGAGCCTTCTGGGTAATTCCCAAAAATCAGGGAGTGCATTGATTAAAATGAAAAAGTGTGTTATGGCCAATTAGAGGTACTGCAACGTTAATAATTGTTTGCACCTAGGGCTCTGTGGCTGAAAGGAGGTATTGCACCTTATAACTCAGTGATGATGTCACTTGTTAGCATTTAGCATAATGTTAGCTTAGCATTTAGCTTCGAAATTAGCATTTGGTTTTTAGAGATATTTTTGTTATTTTCAAAGATGTCATCCTTTTGTTTATGTTTTTAGCACTAGCTTTTAGCTTAGCATTTAACTAAAAAATTAGCATTAGTTTTTTAGATATATTTTTGTTAGTTTTAACATTGTTATGACGTCGCATGTGTTCCTAGCCTTAACTGTTAACCTAGCATTAGCATAAAATTTGCATCTGGATTATTTTGAAAAAATAAATTATTTTTACCTCATTTCAATCTAAATGTATTTATTTATATAATATTTATTTAATAGCTCTAATTTAGAAATAGGGTGAGGATAGGGAGAGAAAGAGAGAGAGAGAGAGAGAGAGAGAGAGTGAGAAAGGTGAGGATGGAGAGAGAGAGGTATAGGGAGAGAAAGAGAGAGAGAAAAAAAGAGAGAGAGAGAGAGAGAGAGAGAGAAAGAGAGGGATAGAGAACTGTGTCCCTGTTGGGACACATATCCCTGCTGGGATATTATTTGGAAATGTCGAGAGATAGGGAGAAGGTCAGTGAATAATTCTCTGCTCCCCGAGCCGGGATAGGCGTCACTCTCAAACCTGTTACCCTCTGGCGGCACCCCTGAGGGTCCGAGAGGGGAAAGGTTCGGGTAAAAGATAAAGAGGTAGAGGTGGACAGTTTAAAATAAGTACGTTTTAACTATTTTAGTGGTAAACTCTAATATTAAAACCGATTGTCGGGATGATTAATTTTAGAATGAAAGTAAGCTCAAAATAAGATTAATTAGAGAGATATTGGCCATGACTGGTGATTTAATGCACTAAATGCCATCACAGGCCCTCCATCTGGAGTGAATGTAAGCAGACATTTAAATGCCTTCACTCAGTGGAATCGGTCAGTTGACCTCTTCCACTCGTTAGTCTCACCACAAAGTTTCGTGGTCCGACTAAAGTTTAAATAGTAAATCATGTACAGTGATAGGATAGATAAAATGGTACACTCATTCGTAAATAAATATATTAAATTAAGGTGTATTATAAGAATAAAATCCTATACTGTTATTATGTTTTATGTTGTCAGAAACATTCCCATCCTACCATAATTTGAGCTGGGTCACTCTATTGGTTACACCCTAACTCCTCAATGACCATGTCATTGTGTGGGAAGTTCTGCTTGATACTCTCGGACAACAGAGACGAACTCTTCGCGACAATCCAATTGACCACGGCCCGAGACTCATAAGGTGGGATTTTAAGGTATTGGATTCCTAGATTAGTTAAAATTAGACTTGGACACTAAAGTAGTGGATTTTGAAGTATTTATTCTATCAGTAATCATTCATTTCCATTCTCTGAAACGTCAGCTGGGTGACCTGTGTGGAATTGTAACACACTAGCTTTATACGACGTTTTTCAACAGCTAAGGAATGTTCTCATATGGACTCTTTGATAGCATTAGAATAAAATCCTATACTGTTATTATGTTTTATTTTATCAGAAACATTCCCATCATACCATAATTTGAGCTGGGTCACCCTAATGATCACACCCTAACTCCTCAACGACCATGTCATTGTGTGGGGATGTTCTGCTTGATACTCTCGGACAACAGAGACGAACTCTTCGCGACAATCCAATTGACCACGGCCCGAGACTCATAAAGTGGGATTTTAAGGTATTGGATTCCTAGATTAGTTAAAATTAGACTTGGACACTAAAGTAGTGGATTTTGAAGTATTTATTCCATCAGTAATCATTCATTTCCATTCTCTGAAACGTCAGCTGGGTGACCTGTGTGGAATTGTAACACACTAGCTTTGTACGACGTTATTCAACAGCTAAGGAATGTTCTGATATGGACTCTTTGATAGCATAAGAAAAATCCATCTAATGGATGGTGGGAAAGAAAACGAGCGACTCAGCCAATCATGCAAAGTTTCGAAACACGTCCCCCGTTTCTCCAGGCTCCGGCTGGGTTAGGTTTGTTTAATGGCCACCAGATCTCCCCATGTCGCCCAACGACTTCATGGTTATACAGAGATCCAAGGAAAGGCACACGCACTAGAGGCATTGTCGGCGCATGCTCTAGCTTCGCGTCATGACTGAATCATAAGTGTGTAAAGGTGAAGTAGACAGGGTAATTTAAGTTTGAAGGACAGAGACAGGGAGGCTAGCTGTGGTCACGGCGGACACCTCCCCTTGCCGCAATGGCTGTATCTGTTTATGGCCAGTTTCCATTCGCCACCCCGAGGGGTTCGTTCCGGAAAAGGGGTTAGGAAAGAAAGGTCAGAGTGAAAAAGTGGGGAGATAATGTGGTTCAGATTTAGGCCAGAAGCCATTGTGTTCAAGGTTAAAGGTCAGATTAAGGGTAAAATGGTATTCTTGTGGAACAAAATAGTCCGCAGTTAGACTGAAGAAGGTCTATTATTGGATATTTAGTTAAGAGTGTACCATAAGTTAATTTTAGTGGTTATAATTAAGAGTCAGATAGCCATTTGTGTAGATGTATTGTTCGTAGTAAGTGGTTAAATTAGCCACAATGATCGGTAAGACATCTGCCAAAAGACAGAAGAAGTACGCTTTTTATAAAGATGTATATTAGAATTAGACAAGCAGCCAGAGTGGTTAGGTTTAGAGCTTAAATTAAAGATAAGATGGTCTACTGTTTGATTGACACCAACTTAAGGTTAGGCATTAAGTCTGAGTGGTTAAGTTTAGGGGTAAGATAAAGATTAGGTGCTCACTTTATTGCTGAGAAATTGTGGAGTATTATTCTCGCCTAATTTTATTTTGCATAAGAGTAGAAGGATAACGAGCGGGGAGCAAATGGCCAAATAGCCCTTGTGAAAAATAGTCAGTTGTTTTTTTGTATTCCAAACTAGAAGAGTTTGGGGAACAAAAATAGTCCTTTGTGAGTTTTGTTTGGAACACATCATCAGTAGTGGACCCAGAGATCATCGAGTGTTTCGGCCATTATCACCAGACGCTCTCACTCTAGGGTGGCCCCGCCAGGTTGATCAAGGTCCCGGCTTTGTGTTGTTTTCTAAATGCTCCCAACTAGGGGAAAAGGACTGGTAGTGTTAGGGTTGGGTCAGGTCAGTGAGCTTTGACGTAGAGAAAGACTGGGTTAACCGACCCGCACGAAATCAGAGGTTTCGCAAGTTGTTCTTACTTTAGAAGTATGGAATGAACCAATAGGAAAGTATATAAATTGTACTATTATTAAACCTTATTAATAAAAATTGTATTACTTTGTAAAGTCAGTTATGGTGTAATTATAAATTAACTTACCAACCAACTCACTTAAAACCAATTGTTTGCACCATTTCTGGTTTCCCCAGTTTTAAATCAGTTGGGTCCGAAGAGCAGGTGATCCCCCCCAAGAAGAAAGGGTATTCCAGCTCCGAGAACGTGTCATACCAGTCCAGATCGAATCACCCAAAGCCGGGGGAAACAGGTCCGATCAACATCAGCAGTGATGGGGCACTGCTTAGTCAAAAAGAACTCCGCCTCCCCTCTCTCAGCCATGGTAGACCAAAGTCAGACTGAGAAGCAAACCGCACCAGAAAGGTAGGGTCCCATCAGGCCTGGGGGGATCGGGTCCAATCAATGTCAGCAGTGAAGGGGCACTGCCTAACCGAAACGACCCAAAACCCCGTATCAGCCCGACAGACCAAGACCCAACTGAGGGACGGGTTAACAAACCGCACCAGAAAGGCAGGGTCCCATCAGGCCTGGGGGGACAAGGTCTGACCAACGTCAGCAGTGATGGGGCACTGCTTATTTGGAAAAACCCCAAACCCCGTGTCAGCCCGACAGACCGAGACCCAACTAAGGGAACCCAAGCTTTGTCGTACTAAATAGACTATTTCGGAGCGTCATACACCGCAAAGCTTCCGAGAAAGTCTTGACGTTTGTGTTGAAAACGTCAGTATACTAAGGCTTTTAACTACTGTTTTGAGTCATGGTTCCATAGGAATTTTTATTTAATTTGAAAAGGTGCTATTTTATGATACCATCTTGTTCTCTGATATTAATAAAGAGGTTATCTACAAGAAAATATGTACATTTGTACTTGTTTATTATGTTTTAATCCCTTTTCAAAGTCGAATACTTAAACCCCGAGCCTTCTGGGTAATTCCCAAAAATCAGGGAGTTCATTGAATAAAATGAAAATGTGTGTTATGGCCAATCAGAGGTACTACAACGTTTATACTTTTTTGTACCTAGGGCTCTGTGGCTGAAAGGAGGTATTGCATCTTATAACTAAGTGATGAAGTCACTTGTTAGCATTTAGCATAATGTTAGCTTAGCATTTAGCTTCAAATTAGCATTTGGTTTTTTAGAGATATATTTTTTTAAAATTCCTTTTTTTAAAAAATCTCAAACCTGAGCCTTCTGGGTAATTCCCAAAAATCAGGGAGTGCATTGATTAAAATGAAAAAGTGTGTTATGGCCAATTAGAGGTACTGCAACGTTAATAATTGTTTGCACCTAGGGCTCTGTGGCTGAAAGGAGGTATTGCACCTTATAACTCAGTGATGATGTCACTTGTTAGCATTTAGCATAATGTTAGCTTAGCATTTAGCTTCGAAATTAGCATTTGGTTTTTAGAGATATTTTTGTTATTTTCAAAGATGTCATCCTTTTGTTTATGTTTTTAGCACTAGCTTTTAGCTTAGCATTTAACTAAAAAATTAGCATTAGTTTTTTAGATATATTTTTGTTAGTTTTAACATTGTTATGACGTCGCATGTGTTCCTAGCCTTACTGTTAACCTAGCATTAGCATAAAATTTGCATCTGGATTATTTTGAAAAAATAAATTATTTTTACCTCATTTCAATCTAAATGTATTTATTTATATAATATTTATTTAATAGCTCTAATTTAGAAATAGGGTGAGGATAGGGAGAGAAAGAGAGAGAGAGAGAGAGAGAGAGAGAGAGTGAGAAAGGTGAGGATGGAGAGAGAGAGGTATAGGGAGAGAAAGAGAGAGAGAAAAAAGAGGAGAGAGAGAGAGAGAGAGAGAGAAAGGAGGGATAGAGAACTGTGTCCCTGTTGGGACACATATCCCTGCTGGGATATTATTTGGAAATGTCGAGAGATAGGGAGAAGGTCAGTGAATAATTCTCTGCTCCCCGAGCCGGGATAGGCGTCACTCTCAAACCTGTTACCCTCTGGCGGCACCCCTGAGGGTCCGAGAGGGGAAAGGTTCGGGTAAAAGATAAAGAGGTAGAGGTGGACAGTTTAAAATAAGTACGTTTTAACTATTTTAGTGGTAAACTCTAATATTAAAACGATTGTCGGGATGATTAATTTTAGAATGAAAGTAAGCTCAAAATAAGATTAATTAGAGAGATATTGGCCATGACTGGTGATTTAATGCACTAAATGCCATCACAGGCCCTCCATCTGGAGTGAATGTAAGCAGACATTTAAATGCCTTCACTCAGTGGAATCGGTCAGTTGACCTCTTCCACTCGTTAGTCTCACCACAAAGTTTCGTGGTCCGACTAAAGTTTAAATAGTAAATCATGTACAGTGATAGGATAGATAAAATGGTACACTCATTCGTAAATAAATATATTAAATTAAGGTGTATTCTAAGAATAAAATCCTATACTGTTATTATGTTTTATGTTGTCAGAAACATTCCCATCCTACCATAATTTGAGCTGGGTCACTCTATTGGTTACACCCTAACTCCTCAATGACCATGTCATTGTGTGGGGAGTTCTGCTTGATACTCTCGGACAACAGAGACGAACTCTTCGCGACAATCCAATTGACCACGGCCCGAGACTCATAAGGTGGGATTTTAAGGTATTGGATTCCTAGATTAGTTAAAATTAGACTTGGACACTAAAGTAGTGGATTTTGAAGTATTTATTCTATCAGTAATCATTCATTTCCATTCTCTGAAACGTCAGCTGGGTGACCTGTGTGGAATTGTAACACACTAGCTTTATACGACGTTTTATCAACAGCTAAGGAATGTTCTCATATGGACTCTTTGATAGCATTAGAATAAAATCCTATACTGTTATTATGTTTTATTTTGTCAGAAACATTCCCATCATACCATAATTTGAGCTGGGTCACCCTAATGATCACACCCTAACTCCTCAACGACCATGTCATTGTGTGGGGATGTTCTGCTTGATACTCTCGGACAACAGAGACGAACTCTTCGCGACAATCCAATTGACCACGGCCCGAGACTCATAAAGTGGGATTTTAAGGTATTGGATTCCTAGATTAGTTAAAATTAGACTTGGACACTAAAGTAGTGGATTTTGAAGTATTTATTCCATCAGTAATCATTCATTTCCATTCTCTGAAACGTCAGCTGGGTGACCTGTGTGGAATTGTAACACACTAGCTTTGTACGACGTTATTCAACAGCTAAGGAATGTTCTGATTGGA
>JAULUE010000157.1:0-15739 GCA_036324585.1 Champsocephalus esox | reverse complement strand
TCTCCAAAAGTCATCTGAATGGCAGTTTTGGAGAGAATCAAGCATAATCTGTCAAATGTTAAAAACAGCCTTGTTTCACTGAAATAGCCTCAAAATCACAAACTGACATTCAGATTACTTATGGAGAGAATTAAGCATAAATGTCATCTGAATGGCAGTTTGTGATTTTGAGGCTATTTCATGTGAAACAAGGCTGTTTTGGACATTTGACAGATTTATGCTTAATTCTCTCCAAAAGTCATCTGAATGGCAATTTGTGATTTTGAGGTTATTTCATTGAAACAAGGCTGTTTTGGACATTTGACAGATTTATGCTTAATTCTCTCCAAAAGTCATCTGAATGGCAGTTTTGGAGAGAATCAAGCATAAATCTGTCAAATGTTAAAAACAGCCTTGTTTCACTGAAATAGCCTCAAAATCACAAACTGACATTCAGATACTTATGGAGAGAATTAAGCATAAATGTCATCTGAATGGCATTTGTGATTTGAGGTATTTCAGTGAAACAAGGTGTTTGGACATTTGACAGATTTATGCTTAATTCTCTCCAAAAGTCATCTGAATGGCAATTTGTGATTTTGAGGTTATTTCATTGAAACAAGGCTGTTTTGGACATTTGACAGATTTATGCTTAATTCTCTCCAAAAGTCATCTGAATGGCAGTTTTGGGGAGAATCAAGCATAAATCTGTCAAATGTTAAAAACAGCCTTGTTTCACTGAAATAGCCTCAAAATCACAAACTGACATTCAGATTACTTATGGAGAGAATTAAGCATAAATGTCATCTGAATGGCAGTTTGTGATTTTGAGGCTATTTCAGTGAAACAAGGCTGTTTTGGACATTTGACAGATTTATGCTTAATTCTCTCCAAAAGTCATCTGAATGGCAATTTGTGATTTTGAGGTTATTTCATTGAAACAAGGCTGTTTTGGACATTTGACAGATTTATGCTTAATTCTCTCCAAAAGTCATCTGAATGGCAATTTGTGATTTTGAGGTTATTTCATTGAAACAAGGCTGTTTTGGACATTTGACAGATTTATGCTTAATTCTCTCCAAAAGTCATCTGAATGGCAGTTTTGGAGAGAATCAAGCATAAATCTGTCAAATGTTAAAAACAGCCTTGTTTCACTGAAATAGCCTCAAAATCACAAACTGACATTCAGATTACTTATGGAGAGAATTAAGCATAAATGTCATCTGAATGGCAGTTTGTGATTTTGAGGCTATTTCAGTGAAACAAGGCTGTTTTGGACATTTGACAGATTTATGCTTAATTCTCTCCAAAAGTCATCTGAATGGCAATTTGTGATTTTGAGGTTATTTCATTGAAACAAGGCTGTTTTGGACATTTGACAGATTTATGCTTAATTCTCTCCAAAAGTCATCTGAATGGCAGTTTTGGAGAGAATCAAGCATAATCTGTCAATGTTAAAAACAGCCTTGTTTCACTGAAATAGCCTCAAAATCACAAACTGACATTCAGATTACTTATGGAGAGAATTAAGCATAAATGTCATCTGAATGGCAATTTGTGATTTTGAGGTTATTTCATTGAAACAAGGCTGTTTTGGACATTTGACAGATTTATGCTTAATTCTCTCCAAAAGTCATCTGAATGGCAATTTGTGATTTTGAGGTTATTTCATTGAAACAAGGCTGTTTTGGACATTTGACAGATTTATGCTTAATTCTCTCCAAAAGTCATCTGAATGGCAGTTTTGGAGAGAATCAAGCATAAATCTGTCAAATGTTAAAAACAGCCTTGTTTCACTGAAATAGCCTCAAAATCACAAACTGACATTCAGATTACTTATGGAGAGAATTAAGCATAAATGTCATCTGAATGGCAGTTTGTGATTTTGAGGCTATTTCATTGAAACAAGGCTGTTTTGGACATTTGACAGATTTATGCTTAATTCTCTCCAAAAGTCATCTGAATGGCAATTTGTGATTTTGAGGTTATTTCATTGAAACAAGGCTGTTTTGGACATTTGACAGATTTATGCTTAATTCTCTCCAAAAGTCATCTGAATGGCAGTTTTGGGAGAGAATCAAGCATAAATCTGTCAAATGTTAAAAACAGCCTTGTTTCACTGAAATAGCCTCAAAATCACAAACTGACATTCAGATTACTTATGGAGAGAATTAAGCATAAATGTCATCTGAATGGCAGTTTGTGATTTTGAGGCTATTTCAGTGAAACAAGGCTGTTTTGGACATTTGACAGATTTATGCTTAATTCTCTCCAAAAGTCATCTGAATGGCAATTTGTGATTTTGAGGTTATTTCATTGAAACAAGGCTGTTTTGGACATTTGACAGATTTATGCTTAATTCTCTCCAAAAGTCATCTGAATGGCAGTTTTGGGAGAATAGCATAATCTGTCAAATGTTAAAAACAGCCTTGTTTCACTGAAATAGCCTCAAAATCACAAACTGACATTCAGATTACTTATGGAGAGATTAAGCATAAATGTCATCTGAATGGCAATTTGTGATTTTGAGGTTATTTCATTGAAACAAGGCTGTTTTGGACATTTGACAGATTTATGCTTAATTCTCTCCAAAAGTCATCTGAATGGCAGTTTTGGAGAGAATCAAGCATAAATCTGTCAAATGTTAAAAACAGCCTTGTTTCACTGAAATAGCCTCAAAATCACAAACTGACATTCAGATTACTTATGGAGAGAATTAAGCATAAATGTCATCTGAATGGCAGTTTGTGATTTTGAGGCTATTTCAGTGAAACAAGGCTGTTTTGGACATTTGACAGATTTATGCTTAATTCTCTCCAAAAGTCATCTGAATGGCAATTTGTGATTTTGAGGTTATTTCATTGAAACAAGGCTGTTTTGGACATTTGACAGATTTATGCTTAATTCTCTCCAAAAGTCATCTGAATGGCAATTTGTGATTTTGAGGTTATTTCATTGAAACAAGGCTGTTTTGGACATTTGACAGATTTATGCTTAATTCTCTCCAAAAGTCATCTGAATGGCAATTTGTGATTTTGAGGTTATTTCATTGAAACAAGGCTGTTTTGGACATTTGACAGATTTATGCTTAATTCTCTCCAAAAGTCATCTGAATGGCAGTTTTGGGAGAATCAAGCATAAATCTGTCAAATGTTAAAAACAGCCTTGTTTCACTGAAATAGCCTCAAAATCACAAACTGACATTCAGATTACTTATGGAGAGAATTAAGCATAAATGTCATCTGAATGGCAGTTTGTGATTTTGAGGCTATTTCAGTGAAACAAGGCTGTTTTGGACATTTGACAGATTTATGCTTAATTCTCTCCAAAAGTCATCTGAATGGCAATTTGTGATTTTGAGGTTATTTCATTGAAACAAGGCTGTTTTGGACATTTGACAGATTTATGCTTAATTCTCTCCAAAAGTCATCTGAATGGCAGTTTTGGGAGAGAATCAAGCATAAATCTGTCAAATGTTAAAAACAGCCTTGTTTCACTGAAATAGCCTCAAAATCACAAACTGACATTCAGATTACTTATGGAGAGAATTAAGCATAAATGTCATCTGAATGGCAGTTTGTGATTTTGAGGCTATTTCAGTGAAACAAGGCTGTTTTGGACATTTGACAGATTTATGCTTAATTCTCTCCAAAAGTCATCTGAATGGCAATTTGTGATTTTGAGGTTATTTCATTGAAACAAGGCTGTTTTGGACATTTGACAGATTTATGCTTAATTCTCTCCAAAAGTCATCTGAATGGCAATTTGTGATTTTGAGGTTATTTCATTGAAACAAGGCTGTTTTGGACATTTGACAGATTTATGCTTAATTCTCTCCAAAAGTCATCTGAATGGCAGTTTTGGAGAGAATCAAGCATAAATCTGTCAAATGTTAAAAACAGCCTTGTTTCACTGAAATAGCCTCAAAATCACAAACTGACATTCAGATTACTTATGGAGAGAGTTAAGCATAAATGTCATCTGAATGGCAGTTTGTGATTTTGAGGCTATTTCAGTGAAACAAGGCTGTTTTGGACATTTGACAGATTTATGCTTAATTCTCTCCAAAAGTCATCTGAATGGCAATTTGTGATTTTGAGGTTATTTCATTGAAACAAGGCTGTTTTGGACATTTGACAGATTTATGCTTAATTCTCTCCAAAAGTCATCTGAATGGCAATTTGTGATTTTGAGGTTATTTCATTGAAACAAGGCTGTTTTGGACATTTGACAGATTTATGCTTAATTCTCTCCAAAAGTCATCTGAATGGCAGTTTGTGATTTTGAGGCTATTTCATTGAAACAAGGCTGTTTTGGACATTTGACAGATTTATGCTTAATTCTCTCCAAAAGTCATCTGAATGGCAATTTGTGATTTTGAGGTTATTTCATTGAAACAAGGCTGTTTTGGACATTTGACAGATTTATGCTTAATTCTCTCCAAAAGTCATCTGAATGGCAGTTTTGGGGAGAATCAAGCATAAATCTGTCAAATGTTAAAAACAGCCTTGTTTCACTGAAATAGCCTCAAAATCACAAACTGACATTCAGATTACTTATGGAGAGAATTAAGCATAAATGTCATCTGAATGGCAGTTTGTGATTTTGAGGCTATTTCAGTGAAACAAGGCTGTTTTGGACATTTGACAGATTTATGCTTAATTCTCTCCAAAAGTCATCTGAATGGCAATTTGTGATTTTGAGGTTATTTCATTGAAACAAGGCTGTTTTGGACATTTGACAGATTTATGCTTAATTCTCTCCAAAAGTCATCTGAATGGCAATTTGTGATTTTGAGGTTATTTCATTGAAACAAGGCTGTTTTGGACATTTGACAGATTTATGCTTAATTCTCTCCAAAAGTCATCTGAATGGCAGTTTTGGAGAGAATCAAGCATAAATCTGTCAAATGTTAAAAACAGCCTTGTTTCATGAAATAGCTCAAAATCACAAACTGACATTCAGATTATTATGGAGAGATTAAGCATAAATGTCATCTGAATGGCAATTTGTGATTTTGAGGTTATTTCATTGAAACAAGGCTGTTTTGGACATTTGACAGATTTATGCTTAATTCTCTCCAAAAGTCATCTGAATGGCAGTTTTGGAGAGAATCAAGCATAATCTGTCAAATGTTAAAAACAGCCTTGTTTCACTGAAATAGCCTCAAAATCACAAACTGACATTCAGATTACTTATGGAGAGATTAAGCATAAATGTCATCTGAATGGCAATTTGTGATTTTGAGGCTATTTCATTGAAACAAGGCTGTTTTGGACATTTGACAGATTTATGCTTAATTCTCTCCAAAAGTCATCTGAATGGCAGTTTTGGAGAGAATCAAGCATAAATCTGTCAAATGTTAAAAACAGCCTTGTTTCACTGAAATAGCCTCAAAATCACAAACTGACATTCAGATTACTTATGGAGAGAATTAAGCATAAATGTCATCTGAATGGCAGTTTGTGATTTTGAGGCTATTTCAGTGAAACAAGGCTGTTTTGGACATTTGACAGATTTATGCTTAATTCTCTCCAAAAGTCATCTGAATGGCAATTTGTGATTTTGAGGTTATTTCATTGAAACAAGGCTGTTTTGGACATTTGACAGATTTATGCTTAATTCTCTCCAAAAGTCATCTGAATGGCAATTTGTGATTTTGAGGTTATTTCATTGAAACAAGGCTGTTTTGGACATTTGACAGATTTATGCTTAATTCTCTCCAAAAGTCATCTGAATGGCAATTTGTGATTTTGAGCTATTTCATTGAAAACAAGGCTGTTTTGGACATTTGACAGATTTATGCTTAATTCTCTCCAAAAGTCATCTGAATGGCAATTTGTGATTTTGAGGTTATTTCATTGAAACAAGGCTGTTTTGGACATTTGACAGATTTATGCTTAATTCTCTCCAAAAGTCATCTGAATGGCAGTTTTGGAGAGAATCAAGCATAAATCTGTCAAATGTTAAAAACAGCCTTGTTTCACTGAAATAGCCTCAAAATCACAAACTGACATTCAGATTACTTATGGAGAGAATTAAGCATAAATGTCATCTGAATGGCAGTTTGTGATTTTGAGGCTATTTCATTGAAACAAGGCTGTTTTGGACATTTGACAGATTTATGCTTAATTCTCTCCAAAAGTCATCTGAATGGCAATTTGTGATTTTGAGGTTATTTCATTGAAACAAGGCTGTTTTGGACATTTGACAGATTTATGCTTAATTCTCTCCAAAAGTCATCTGAATGGCAGTTTTGGAGAGAATCAAGCATAAATCTGTCAAATGTTAAAAACAGCCTTGTTTCACTGAAATAGCCTCAAAATCACAAACTGACATTCAGATTACTTATGGAGAGAGTTAAGCATAAATGTCATCTGAATGGCAGTTTGTGATTTTGAGGCTATTTCAGTGAAACAAGGCTGTTTTGGACATTTGACAGATTTATGCTTAATTCTCTCCAAAAGTCATCTGAATGGCAATTTGTGATTTTGAGGTTATTTCATTGAAACAAGGCTGTTTTGGACATTTGACAGATTTATGCTTAATTCTCTCCAAAAGTCATCTGAATGGCAATTTGTGATTTTGAGGTTATTTCATTGAAACAAGGCTGTTTTGGACATTTGACAGATTTATGCTTAATTCTCTCCAAAAGTCATCTGAATGGCAGTTTTGGAGAGATTAAGCATAAATCTGTCAAATGTTAAAAGGCTGTTTATGAATAGCTCAAAATCACAAATGACATTCAGATTACTTTGAGAGATTTTGCATAAAGTCATCTGAATGGCAATTTGTGATTTTGAGGTTATTTCATTGAAACAAGGCTGTTTTGGACATTTGACAGATTTATGCTTAATTCTCTCCAAAAGTCATCTGAATGGCAGTTTTGGGAGAGAATCAAGCATAAATCTGTCAAATGTTAAAAACAGCCTTGTTTCACTGAAATAGCCTCAAAATCACAAACTGACATTCAGATTACTTATGGAGAGAATTAAGCATAAATGTCATCTGAATGGCAGTTTGTGATTTTGAGGCTATTTCAGTGAAACAAGGCTGTTTTGGACATTTGACAGATTTATGCTTAATTCTCTCCAAAAGTCATCTGAATGGCAATTTGTGATTTTGAGGTTATTTCATTGAAACAAGGCTGTTTTGGACATTTGACAGATTTATGCTTAATTCTCTCCAAAAGTCATCTGAATGGCAATTTGTGATTTTGAGGTTATTTCATTGAAACAAG
This sequence comes from Champsocephalus esox, assembly GCA_036324585.1. Taxonomy (NCBI): domain Eukaryota; kingdom Metazoa; phylum Chordata; class Actinopteri; order Perciformes; family Channichthyidae; genus Champsocephalus; species Champsocephalus esox. The sequence goes on along the minus strand of JAULUE010000157.1, from coordinate 8,520 downwards.
GCTGTTTTGGACATTTGACAGATTTATGCTTAATTCTCTCCAAAAGTCATCTGAATGGCAATTTGTGATTTTGAGGTTATTTCATTGAAACAAGGCTGTTTTGGACATTTGACAGATTTATGCTTAATTCTCTCCAAAAGTCATCTGAATGGCAGTTTTGGGAGAGAATCAAGCATAAATCTGTCAAATGTTAAAAACAGCCTTGTTTCACTGAAATAGCCTCAAAATCACAAACTGACATTCAGATTACTTATGGAGAGAATTAAGCATAAATGTCATCTGAATGGCAGTTTGTGATTTTGAGGCTATTTCAGTGAAACAAGGCTGTTTTGGACATTTGACAGATTTATGCTTAATTCTCTCCAAAAGTCATCTGAATGGCAATTTGTGATTTTGAGGTTATTTCATTGAAACAAGGCTGTTTTGGACATTTGACAGATTTATGCTTAATTCTCTCCAAAAGTCATCTGAATGGCAATTTGTGATTTTGAGGTTATTTCATTGAAACAAGGCTGTTTTGGACATTTGACAGATTTATGCTTAATTCTCTCCAAAAGTCATCTGAATGGCAGTTTTGGAGAGAATCAAGCATAAATCTGTCAAATGTTAAAAACAGCCTTGTTTCACTGAAATAGCCTCAAAATCACAAATGACATTCAGATTATTATGTTTAGATTCTATGCATAAATGTCATCTGAATGGCAATTTGTGATTTTGAGGTTATTTCATTGAAACAAGGCTGTTTTGGACATTTGACAGATTTATGCTTAATTCTCTCCAAAAGTCATCTGAATGGCAGTTTTGGAGAGAATTAAGCATAAATCTGTCAAATGTTAAAAACAGCCTTGTTTCACTGAAATAGCCTCAAAATCACAAACTGACATTCAGATTACTTATGGAGAGAATTAAGCATAAATGTCATCTGAATGGCAATTTGTGATTTTGAGGTTATTTCATTGAAACAAGGCTGTTTTGGACATTTGACAGATTTATGCTTAATTCTCTCCAAAAGTCATCTGAATGGCAGTTTTGGGAGAATCAAGCATAAATCTGTCAAATGTTAAAAACAGCCTTGTTTCACTGAAATAGCCTCAAAATCACAAACTGACATTCAGATTACTTATGGAGAGAATTAAGCATAAATGTCATCTGAATGGCAGTTTGTGATTTTGAGGCTATTTCATTGAAACAAGGCTGTTTTGGACATTTGACAGATTTATGCTTAATTCTCTCCAAAAGTCATCTGAATGGCAATTTGTGATTTTGAGGTTATTTCATTGAAACAAGGCTGTTTTGGACATTTGACAGATTTATGCTTAATTCTCTCCAAAAGTCATCTGAATGGCAATTTGTGATTTTGAGGTTATTTCATTGAAACAAGGCTGTTTTGGACATTTGACAGATTTATGCTTAATTCTCTCCAAAAGTCATCTGAATGGCAGTTTTGGAGAGAATCAAGCATAAATCTGTCAAATGTTAAAAACAGCCTTGTTTCACTGAAATAGCCTCAAAATCACAAACTGACATTCAGATTACTTATGGAGAGAATTAAGCATAAATGTCATCTGAATGGCAGTTTGTGATTTTGAGGCTATTTCAGTGAAACAAGGCTGTTTTGGACATTTGACAGATTTATGCTTAATTCTCTCCAAAAGTCATCTGAATGGCAATTTGTGATTTTGAGGTTATTTCATTGAAACAAGGCTGTTTTGGACATTTGACAGATTTATGCTTAATTCTCTCCAAAAGTCATCTGAATGGCAGTTTTGGGAGAGAATCAAGCATAAATCTGTCAAATGTTAAAAACAGCCTTGTTTCACTGAAATAGCCTCAAAATCACAAACTGACATTCAGATTACTTATGGAGAGAATTAAGCATAAATGTCATCTGAATGGCAGTTTGTGATTTTGAGGCTATTTCAGTGAAACAAGGCTGTTTTGGACATTTGACAGATTTATGCTTAATTCTCTCCAAAAGTCATCTGAATGGCAATTTGTGATTTTGAGGTTATTTCATTGAAACAAGGCTGTTTTGGACATTTGACAGATTTATGCTTAATTCTCTCCAAAAGTCATCTGAATGGCAGTTTTGGAGAGAATCAAGCATAAATCTGTCAAATGTTAAAAACAGCCTTGTTTCACTGAAATAGCCTCAAAATCACAAACTGACATTCAGATTACTTATGGAGAGAATTAAGCATAAATGTCATCTGAATGGCAGTTTGTGATTTTGAGGCTATTTCAGTGAAACAAGGCTGTTTTGGACATTTGACAGATTTATGCTTAATTCTCTCCAAAAGTCATCTGAATGGCAATTTGTGATTTTGAGGTTATTTCATTGAAACAAGGCTGTTTTGGACATTTGACAGATTTATGCTTAATTCTCTCCAAAAGTCATCTGAATGGCAATTTGTGATTTTGAGGTTATTTCATTGAAACAAGGCTGTTTTGGACATTTGACAGATTTATGCTTAATTCTCTCCAAAAGTCATCTGAATGGCAGTTTTGGAGAGAATCAAGCATAAATCTGTCAAATGTTAAAAACAGCCTTGTTTCACTGAAATAGCCTCAAAATCACAAACTGACATTCAGATTACTTATGGAGAGAATTAAGCATAAATGTCATCTGAATGGCAGTTTGTGATTTTGAGGCTATTTCAGTGAAACAAGGCTGTTTTGGACATTTGACAGATTTATGCTTAATTCTCTCCAAAAGTCATCTGAATGGCAATTTGTGATTTTGAGGTTATTTCATTGAAACAAGGCTGTTTTGGACATTTGACAGATTTATGCTTAATTCTCTCCAAAAGTCATCTGAATGGCAGTTTTGGAGAGAATTAAGCATAAATGTCATCTGAATGGCAATTTGTGATTTTGAGGTTATTTCATTGAAACAAGGCTGTTTTGGACATTTGACAGATTTATGCTTAATTCTCTCCAAAAGTCATCTGAATGGCAATTTGTGATTTTGAGGTTATTTCATTGAAACAAGGCTGTTTTGGACATTTGACAGATTTATGCTTAATTCTCTCCAAAAGTCATCTGAATGGCAGTTTTGGAGAGAATCAAGCATAAATCTGTCAAATGTTAAAAACAGCCTTGTTTCACTGAAATAGCCTCAAAATCACAAACTGACATTCAGATTACTTATGGAGAGAATTAAGCATAAATGTCATCTGAATGGCAGTTTGTGATTTTGAGGCTATTTCATTGAAACAAGGCTGTTTTGGACATTTGACAGATTTATGCTTAATTCTCTCCAAAAGTCATCTGAATGGCAATTTGTGATTTTGAGGTTATTTCATTGAAACAAGGCTGTTTTGGACATTTGACAGATTTATGCTTAATTCTCTCCAAAAGTCATCTGAATGGCAGTTTTGGAGAGAATCAAGCATAAATCTGTCAAATGTTAAAAACAGCCTTGTTTCACTGAAATAGCCTCAAAATCACAAACTGACATTCAGATTACTTATGGAGAGAATTAAGCATAAATGTCATCTGAATGGCAGTTTGTGATTTTGAGGCTATTTCATTGAAACAAGGCTGTTTTGGACATTTGACAGATTTATGCTTAATTCTCTCCAAAAGTCATCTGAATGGCAATTTGTGATTTTGAGGTTATTTCATTGAAACAAGGCTGTTTTGGACATTTGACAGATTTATGCTTAATTCTCTCCAAAAGTCATCTGAATGGCAGTTTTGGAGAGAATCAAGCATAAATCTGTCAAATGTTAAAAACAGCCTTGTTTCACTGAAATAGCCTCAAAATCACAAACTGACATTCAGATTACTTATGGAGAGAATTAAGCATAAATGTCATCTGAATGGCAGTTTGTGATTTTGAGGCTATTTCAGTGAAACAAGGCTGTTTTGGACATTTGACAGATTTATGCTTAATTCTCTCCAAAAGTCATCTGAATGGCAATTTGTGATTTTGAGGTTATTTCATTGAAACAAGGCTGTTTTGGACATTTGACAGATTTATGCTTAATTCTCTCCAAAAGTCATCTGAATGGCAATTTGTGATTTTGAGGTTATTTCATTGAAACAAGGCTGTTTTGGACATTTGACAGATTTATGCTTAATTCTCTCCAAAAGTCATCTGAATGGCAGTTTTGGAGAGAATCAAGCATAAATCTGTCAAATGTTAAAAACAGCCTTGTTTCACTGAAATAGCCTCAAAATCACAAACTGACATTCAGATTACTTATGGAGAGAATTAAGCATAAATGTCATCTGAATGGCAGTTTGTGATTTTGAGGCTATTTCATTGAAACAAGGCTGTTTTGGACATTTGACAGATTTATGCTTAATTCTCTCCAAAAGTCATCTGAATGGCAGTTTTGGAGAGAATCAAGCATAAATCTGTCAAATGTTAAAAACAGCCTTGTTTCACTGAAATAGCCTCAAAATCACAAACTGACATTCAGATTACTTATGGAGAGAATTAAGCATAAATGTCATCTGAATGGCAGTTTGTGATTTTGAGGCTATTTCAGTGAAACAAGGCTGTTTTGGACATTTGACAGATTTATGCTTAATTCTCTCCAAAAGTCATCTGAATGGCAATTTGTGATTTTGAGGTTATTTCATTGAAACAAGGCTGTTTTGGACATTTGACAGATTTATGCTTAATTCTCTCCAAAAGTCATCTGAATGGCAATTTGTGATTTTGAGGTTATTTCATTGAAACAAGGCTGTTTTGGACATTTGACAGATTTATGCTTAATTCTCTCCAAAAGTCATCTGAATGGCAGTTTTGGAGAGAATCAAGCATAAATCTGTCAAATGTTAAAAACAGCCTTGTTTCACTGAAATAGCCTCAAAATCACAAACTGACATTCAGATTACTTATGGAGAGAATTAAGCATAAATGTCATCTGAATGGCATTTGTGATTTTGAGGCTATTTCATTGAAACAAGGCTGTTTTGGACATTTGACAGATTTATGCTTAATTCTCTCCAAAAGTCATCTGAATGGCAGTTTTGGGGAGAATTAAGCATAATCTGTCAAATGTTAAAAACAGCCTTGTTTCACTGAAATAGCCTCAAAATCACAAACTGACATTCAGATTACTTATGGAGAGATTAAGCATAAATGTCATCTGAATGGCAGTTTGTGATTTTGAGGTTATTTCATTGAAACAAGGCTGTTTTGGACATTTGACAGATTTATGCTTAATTCTCTCCAAAAGTCATCTGAATGGCAGTTTTGGAGAGAATCAAGCATAAATCTGTCAAATGTTAAAAACAGCCTTGTTTCACTGAAATAGCCTCAAAATCACAAACTGACATTCAGATTACTTATGGAGAGAATTAAGCATAAATGTCATCTGAATGGCAGTTTGTGATTTTGAGGCTATTTCATTGAAACAAGGCTGTTTTGGACATTTGACAGATTTATGCTTAATTCTCTCCAAAAGTCATCTGAATGGCAATTTGTGATTTTGAGGTTATTTCATTGAAACAAGGCTGTTTTGGACATTTGACAGATTTATGCTTAATTCTCTCCAAAAGTCATCTGAATGGCAGTTTTGGGAGAGAATCAAGCATAAATCTGTCAAATGTTAAAAACAGCCTTGTTTCACTGAAATAGCCTCAAAATCACAAACTGACATTCAGATTACTTATGGAGAGAATTAAGCATAAATGTCATCTGAATGGCAGTTTGTGATTTTGAGGCTATTTCAGTGAAACAAGGCTGTTTTGGACATTTGACAGATTTATGCTTAATTCTCTCCAAAAGTCATCTGAATGGCAATTTGTGATTTTGAGGTTATTTCATTGAAACAAGGCTGTTTTGGACATTTGACAGATTTATGCTTAATTCTCTCCAAAAGTCATCTGAATGGCAATTTGTGATTTTGAGGTTATTTCATTGAAACAAGGCTGTTTTGGACATTTGACAGATTTATGCTTAATTCTCTCCAAAAGTCATCTGAATGGCAATTTGTGATTTTGAGGTTATTTCATTGAAACAAGGCTGTTTTGGACATTTGACAGATTTATGCTTAATTCTCTCCAAAAGTCATCTGAATGGCAGTTTTGGAGAGAATCAAGCATAAATCTGTCAAATGTTAAAAACAGCCTTGTTTCACTGAAATAGCCTCAAAATCACAAACTGACATTCAGATTACTTATGGAGAGAATTAAGCATAAATGTCATCTGAATGGCAGTTTGTGATTTTGAGGCTATTTCAGTGAAACAAGGCTGTTTTGGACATTTGACAGATTTATGCTTAATTCTCTCCAAAAGTCATCTGAATGGCAATTTGTGATTTTGAGGTTATTTCATTGAAACAAGGCTGTTTTGGACATTTGACAGATTTATGCTTAATTCTCTCCAAAAGTCATCTGAATGGCAATTTGTGATTTTGAGGTTATTTCATTGAAACAAGGCTGTTTTGGACATTTGACAGATTTATGCTTAATTCTCTCCAAAAGTCATCTGAATGGCAATTTGTGATTTTGAGGTTATTTCATTGAAACAAGGCTGTTTTGGACATTTGACAGATTTATGCTTAATTCTCTCCAAAAGTCATCTGAATGGCAGTTTTGGGGAGAATCAAGCATAAATCTGTCAAATGTTAAAAACAGCCTTGTTTCACTGAAATAGCCTCAAAATCACAAACTGACATTCAGATTACTTATGGAGAGAATTAAGCATAAATGTCATCTGAATGGCAGTTTGTGATTTTGAGGCTATTTCAGTGAAACAAGGCTGTTTTGGACATTTGACAGATTTATGCTTAATTCTCTCCAAAAGTCATCTGAATGGCAATTTGTGATTTTGAGGTTATTTCATTGAAACAAGGCTGTTTTGGACATTTGACAGATTTATGCTTAATTCTCTCCAAAAGTCATCTGAATGGCAATTTGTGATTTTGAGGTTATTTCATTGAAACAAGGCTGTTTTGGACATTTGACAGATTTATGCTTAATTCTCTCCAAAAGTCATCTGAATGGCAGTTTTGGGAGAATCAAGCATAAATCTGTCAAATGTTAAAAACAGCCTTGTTTCACTGAAATAGCCTCAAAATCACAAACTGACATTCAGATTACTTATGGAGAGAATTAAGCATAAATGTCATCTGAATGGCAGTTTGTGATTTTGAGGCTATTTCAGTGAAACAAGGCTGTTTTGGACATTTGACAGATTTATGCTTAATTCTCTCCAAAAGTCATCTGAATGGCAATTTGTGATTTTGAGGTTATTTCATTGAAACAAGGCTGTTTTGGACATTTGACAGATTTATGCTTAATTCTCTCCAAAAGTCATCTGAATGACAGTTTTGGAGAGAATGTGGAATGTGTTCACCAGGACGACTGGTTCACTTCCACCTGAAGGATGCATACTTCCACCTGAAGGATGCACACTTCCACCTGAAGGATGCATACTTCCACCTGAAGGATGCATACTTCCACGTACCCCTCATCCCGAAACACAGGAAATTCCTGCGTTTTCTCATTCAGGGAATATCAGACCAGACAATCGTCTGCCGTCGGATATTTCCTGGCTCCTCCCATTTGTGTGTAGAGAAGGCTGGAGCCACTACACAGACGGAGGGATGAGAGTGTGGTTTCCTCTGGACGACCGGCTATTTGCTGGCTCGCTCCAGGGAGGAAGTCGCTTTCCAGACGATACATCTCCTATCGCATCTGTCAAAGCCTGGGTTTCATAAGAAATTGGAAGAAGATAAACTCAGCCAGCAGAGCACGGCTCTCGCGGCAGCGAGTGGAGGAACTGACAGCTCTCCTCAAGCATGTCACAACCCACACAGCCCTCTCCGTGACGCAGCTCCTCGGCATTGGCGTCAGCTGGTCACGTGATGATCCCCCGGGGTCTCTTCCAACAGGGGGACACACCAGAGGTGGTTCATTTGCTGCAGAAGCCTGCTGTTTAAACCTATTGGTTTATAAACTGCAGAGCTCGTGGCATTCCTCTGTCCCAGATATGCCTCCAACACACGGTCATAATAAATCCACGAGAACCGTTATAACGCCTCGTGTGGACAGCATACACATACCTCTCATCCTCTGGGCGTGTACGCTCCGCATGATGAGAGACAGAGTGAAATGCAGCGTGTGGAAACTCCCTCGCAGCCCTTTGCCTAAAAGTGTGAGGCGGTGTCGCAGGCGTATGTCTCGGTAGAGCCCTGGAGAACATGCGCACTCCACCAGAGGAATTCCTCCTCCACGGCTTTGCACGGAGGAATGTCAGTGGAAGATATTTGCACGGCTGCATCTTGGTCTTCCCCCTGTTGATTTATTCAATTGTATTTGAGGGATGTTTCCCTTTCCTCTGACGCACCCCGTACTGGGTGTCCTGTCGGAGTGAGTGACGTCAGGGAGCCAGCTGAGTGCGTCTCTCCTGCCTCTCGGCACACAGAGAGCGGCCTTTTCCCCTCGTAGGAGAGGGATGTTCCCCTTCCTCTAATACACTTCGTACGAAGTGTCTGATTAGAGTGAGTAACGTCAGGGATCCAGCTGGGCGCTCTCCTACCTGGCTGGTGCGGAGAG
>JAULUE010000154.1:0-20962 GCA_036324585.1 Champsocephalus esox | reverse complement strand
ATTTTAGTGGTTTTAATTAAGAGTCAGATAGCGATTTGTGTAGATGTATTGTTCGTAGTAAGTGGTCAAATTAGCCACAATGATCGGTAAGACATCTGCCTAAAGACAGAAGAAGTACGCTTTTTATAAAGATGTATATTAGAATTAGACAAGCAGCCAGAGTGGTTAGGTTTAGAGCTTAAATTAAAGATAAGATGGTCAACTGTTTGATGGACACCAACTTAAGGTTAGGCATTAAGTCTGAGTGGTTAAGTTTAGGGGTAAGATAAAGATTAGGTGCTCACTTTATTGCTGAAAAATTGTGGAGTATTATTCTCGCCTAATTTTATTTTGCATAAGAGTAGAAGGATAACGAGCGGGGAGCAAATGGCCAAATAGCCCTAGTGAAAAATAGTCAGTTGTTTTTTTGTATTCCAAACTAGAAGAGTTTGGGGAACAAAAATAGTCCTTTGTGAGTTTTGTTTGGAACACATCATCAGTAGTGGACCCAGAGATCATCGAGTGTTTCGGCCATTATCACCAGGCGCTCTCACTCTAGGGTGGCCCCGCCAGGTTGATCAAGGTCCCGGCTTTGTGTTGTTTTCTAAATGCTCCCAACTAGGGGAAAAGGACTGGTAGGGTTAGGGGTTAGGGTTAGGGTTAGGGGGTTAGGGTTAGGGTTAGGGTTAGGTTTGTTTAATGGCCACCAGATCTCCCCATGTCGCCCAACGACTTCATGGTTATACAGAGATCCAAGGAAAGGCACACGCACTAGAGGCATTGTCGGCGCATGCTCTAGTTTGGCATCATGGCTGAATCAGAAGTGTGTAAAGGTGAAGTAGACAGAGTAATTTAAGTTTGAAGGACAGAGACAAGGAGGCTAGCTGTAACGACGGCGGACACCTCCCCTTGCCGCAATGGCTGTATCTGTTTATGGCCCGTTTCCTTTCGTGATTCCCAGAGATCAGATTAGAGAAGGGGTGGAAAGAAAGGTTTCTTTATGGCCCAAATCCTTTCGTCATCCTCAAAGGGGGTCGACCAGAAAGGGGTTGAAAGAAAGGTCAGAGTGAAAAAGTGGGGAGATAATGTGGTTTAGATTTGGGTTAAGAGTCAGAGTGTTCAAGGTGAAAGGTCAGATTAAGGGTAACTTGGTCCTCTTGGGGAACAAAGTAGTCCGTAGTCAGACAGACTGAGGAAACAGCTAAATTATGTTTCTAACTTCAATTCGAATTTAGAGATTTAGAGAAAAGTGTAACATAAGTTGATTACAATTGTTTGAATTAAAAGTCAAAAGGTTTATATGGAGACGTATATATTAGGGTGAGGATAGAGAGAGAGAGAGAGAGAGAGAGAGAGAGAGAGAGAGAGAGAGAGAGAGAGAGAGAGAGAGAGAGGACAAGTGTATCCATATGGGAAACACACTTTCCCATAAGACATGTTTGAAAGGTTTTTGGGAGGTACGCAGTGTCTACATTGTAATCCTACATTGGCTCTAATTTAGATTAATCCTAAGTAGCCAGGGTTATTGGGTTTAGAGAAAACATTAAGGATAAGATGGTCTACTGTTTGATGGACATTAACTTAAGTTTAGGCATCACGTCTGAGTGGTTAAGTTTAGGAGTAGGATTAATGATAAGGGGTTACATTTATTGTCAAGCAATGGAGGAGTATTGTTTTCCATGCTTAATAGTCTGCCTAAAAACAGGAGAACGCTGTGTGAAATATAATGGTCGAAATAGCCATAATGAACGGTTAGTGGTCTGTTGAACAACCGAAGGAGTACACTGGGTGTCGTGAATGGTCAAACTAGCCATCATGAATGGTTAGAAGTCTGCCTAAAGGCAGAAGGAGTAAGCTTGTGGTGTAAAAATGATCAAAATAGCCACAATGAACCATTAGTAGTCTGCATAATGACAGAAGGAGTAGGCTTTTTATGGAGAGTTATATTAGAGTTAGGTAAGTAGCCAGGGTGATTGGGTTTAGAGAAAACATTAAGGGTAAGATGGTTTACTGTTTGATGGACATTAACTTAAGTTTAGGCATCACGTCTGAGTGGTTAAGTTTAGGAGTAGGATTAATGATAAGGGGTTACATTTATTGTCAAGCAATGGAGGAGTATTGTTTTCCATGCTTAATAGTCTGCCTAAAAACAGGAGAACGCTGTGTGAAGTATAATGTTTGAAATAGCCATAATGAACGGTTAGTGGTCTGTTGAGCAACCGAAGGAGTACACTGGGTGTCGTGAATGGTCAAACTAGCCATCACGAATGGTTAGAAGTCTGCCTAAAAGCAGAAGGAGTAAGCTTGTGGTGTAAAAATGATCCAAATAGCCACAATGAACCATTAGTAGTCTGCATAATGACAGAAGGAGTAGGCTTTTTATGGAGAGTTATATTAGAGTTAGGTAAGTAGCCAGGGTGATTGGGTTTAGAGAAAAGATTAAGGGTAAGATGGTCTACTGTTTGATGGACATTAACTTAAGTTTAGGCATCACGTCTGGTGGTTAAGTTTAGGAGTAAGATTAAACAAAGGGTTTGTTGAATTTACTGTTGGGAGATGGACGATAAATCTTTACCCCTAAGTAGTAGTCTGCATAAAAACAGACAAGAGTACCCTGTGCGGCGCAAATGGCCCAATAACCATAGTGAGAGACAGTCAGTTGTTTTTTGTACTCCCAAATAGAAGTATTTGGGGAACAAAATAGTCCTTTATGTTTGTTTGGAACACATCGTCAGTAATGAACCTAGAGGTCACAGGGTGTTTCAGCCATTATCACCAGACGCCCTACTCTAGGGGGGCCCCGCTGGGTCGATCAATTCCCAGTGTCGTGTTGTTTTCTAAACGGTCCCAACTTGGGGAAAAGGACTGGTAGGTACGTCAAGTTCGTGAGTTTTAAGGTGGAGAGAGACCCACCGGGTCAACAGACCATAATGAAATATATGTAATCACCCTGGGTAAAGGGAACTGTATAAACACCCTGAGAATTAGTAAACCAGAATTAAATACCAGGTCAGTAGACTCAAATAAAGGCTATTTAACTACCTGTAGAGGGGAATGTAAACCCATTGTGTTGATTAATATACCAGAGTTAAAAGCTGGGTAGATAGACCAGAATGAAGTGGATTAAACCACTTGTTGGTAGTAAGAAAAACACCTTGACAAAATAAACCAGAATTGAGTATTGGGTTAAAAGACTCAGAAAAAGTAGATTTGACCACTCTCTGTAGAAAGATAAATACCCTCCCTATGTTGATAATAAAACAGAATTAAATATTGGGTAAATAGACCAGAATAAAGTGGATTACATCCCTGTAAGTGATGGGACAAATACCTTGAAATAGAAAACCTGAAGTAAGTTTTTGTGTCCAGAAACTAATGTGAAGTGTAATACCTGAAAAGTGCTGGACCGCACTAGAATGGACCTAGCAGGCAGAGACCGGGAGAACGGGCTCAAAACACCTCCGCTGTGCAGGGGTCAAGTCAAACTGAAGTGAACCACCGATTTTCTTATCAGTCTCAGTGAAGGGAGATTCAAACGAGGGTTGGATAGCCACAATTCACCAAAGTAATTCTAAAGGTTGGGGAGAAACAAGAAATACACAAAGAAAAAACAGCGAAAGAACGTTGTCTAATTAAATACAAATGCACTTCACCTCTTATATACACACTATATGGGTTAGTAGATCCGAGCCAGACCCTGGGTCAACAGACCAGAATGAAGTATATTAAACCACTAAAGGTAGAGGGAGAACCACCTTGGATAAGTAAACTGGAACTGAGTATTGGGTCAAGAAACCAATATTAGGAATAAATAACTTTAATGTGTAAGGCCGCACCAGCTCGGACAAAGTCAGGTAGGGCCGGGGAAAACCGGGCTCAATCAATCTCAACCGTGATGGGGCACAGCCAGACCGAAGAGAACCAAATCCTCCCTTATCAGCCCCGGCTAACCGAGATCCGAACTAGGGCTGGACCGCCACAACTAAGACCGGACCTGACCAGGTTGGGGGGAACCGGACTAAATCAATCATACACGGCGATGGGGCGCCGCCTGATCAAACATAAGTGCACCTCCCCTTGTCCATCCGGCAGGTCTGAGTGTAGCCCTAAACTAAACTATAAATAAAATAGTAATCTAGTTAAGACTGAAGTCATTATTATAATTAAAGGTAAAGTTAAAAACTCGGTAGCATCCTCAATCTAATAAAAAGTCCCTAGCTAATTTGGAAGTGTATAGAATAAACTATTTATCTATGTTTTATAATTCATGTTTTAACCCAAAAGGGGTTAAAATACAGTGACTGTAGTATGTAAACAATTAAACAAGATCATAACTGACTTGATTAGAAAGTTATTTAATGTACCATCGAAAGGATTATGACGGTATCCCAGTTGAAACAGCGTGTTAAGGGTGCCATTTTGTAGTCTTGTTTATAAAAAAAACGATGTATTTATTGGGCCCTTAAAGTATACTAAATCTCAACCGAGTCTTAAGGTTAGTGTATCTCGTATATTAATAATTAAATCGAATCCCTCCCGATATTTATTGGTCAATAAATCAATGTAAATCTAAGGTAAGTAACGACTTAGCCCTGGAGGTCATTTTGTGAGGCTAACAAAAACGATCTATTAATTATAAGTATTTTAAGTCTATTTTTCCAAATGAGTCCAAGGTTAGCTATACCAATGTTTTAATAATTAAACCTGATAACTCCCGACACTTACCGATCAATAAAACCGTGTAAATCTGAGAGAAAGGGACCGAGTTAGCAAAAGGTAGCTAACTGGCCACGCTAACCATAAAGCGATCTATTGATTATAAGTATTTTAAGTCTATTTATCCCAAATGAGTCCAAGGTTAGCTATATTAATGTTTTAATGATTAAACCTGGTCACTCCCGACACTTACCGATCAATAAGTCTTTGTAAATCTAAGAGGTAAGTTAACAATAGTTAGCTATGGTAGCTATCTTATTAAGCTAACAATAAAAAAACGATCTATTTAATATCAGTATTTTAAGTCTATTTATCCCAAATGAGTCCAAGGTTAGCTATATCAATGTTTTAATGATTAAACCTGGTCACTCCCGACACTTACCGATCAATAAGTCTTTGTAAATCTAAGAGGTAAGTTAACAATAGTTAGCTATGGTAGCTATCTTATTAAGCTAACAATAAAAAAACGATCTATTTAATATAAGTGTTTAAGTCTATTTTTCCTCAAATGAGTCTTGGTATAGTAGCTATAGGATTTTAAGAATTAAGTCCAATCAATGTCAATGTTGAAAAAACTATTTTGGATGTAAATTCAACAAATTGTCATCGTGTTTAAATACTCCTGCACCGTTATGTGCACGTGCATTGCAAAACGAAGCATTTATAAAGCTTTTAAAATACGTTTTCCCCAAAATGGTATCTTAATATAAGGGTTAAAACATGTAAACAATTAAATGTAATTGAGTAGACCTTGATTAATCCGTCTAAAATATACATTTTTAACAATTTCATTATTATTTTTCTCCTGCTTAATTTGTCACTCACCGTGGGTCAGCGGACCGACGTAAGAAAGGAAGTGATGTAATCCTTCCTGGCGGGAAATTCCCATAGACCAGGAAGTACATTGTTAATACCGTGTTGTGATTGGTTGAATGTGAAACCAGCGGGTCAAAGGTGAACGTGGTTTTAAGACATGAACTTCTCTATTAGCTCCCGTTAGCCTAGCAAAGATGGAGGGTTCAGGGCCATGTAGCTTACATACTCTGATTTGTTTAAAATAAGTTAAAAATTAAGTTTATCAGAGATATATAGTACATGATTAGTGATTTGTGGACTCAATGCTATAGTAGGCCCTCTATTTATGCTCTCCTGCCTCCATCTAGTGGTGATAAAGGGGAGTGTAGGCACTTTTTTGTTATCAGGTCTGTTAAACCAAATATATGTAATGTTGTTATTGTTATTAACTCAAGAGGGATAGAAAAAAATAGAGAGATGAGAGTTTTTTTGGTTTTAGATTTGTGTGGGAGAAAAGTACATTATTAATTGTTATTTGTGGTTTGAATTAAAACACCAATATTATTTCAGTAAGGGACACCTACATTTTAAATGCAAATGAATCTGTCTTGTAATAACTAAATCATGTAGAAAAAAGGAGCATCTGATGATCTAGTTGTCATATCTTGTAATCTACAATCAAAGAAAGGTGAAATTTAGAATAGATGTCTAGATAATAATTAAGTGTAGGAATAAACTCTAAGATTTAGGAGTGAATAAAAGCGGATATTTAAGTATCTTCACTCAGTAGAATTGGTCAGTTAACTTCTTCCACTTTTTAGTCTCACCATAAGGTTTCGTGGTTCGACTAAGGTATTAGGAGTATATTTATTGAATTGCTATATTATTCTACAAGTATAAGTAAGGAGATAATAGAAACTTTAAACCAAATGGTAATATTTCAGGGTCAAATGTCCAATATATTAATGGCATTAATTTAGAAATAGGGTGAGGATAGAGAGAAACATATAAAGGGAGAGAGAGAGAGAGAGAGACACAGAGAGAGAGAGAGAGAGAGAGAGAGAGAGAGAGAGAGAGAGAGAGAGAGAGAGGGAGAAAGAGAAAGGAAAAGTGTATCCATAATGGGAAACACACTTTTCCCCTAAGAAATGTTTGAAAGGTTTTCAGGAGGTACGCAGTGTCTACATTGTAATCCTCCCTAGATCTGTCTAGACCAGCTTTCATAACCCGCTGCCCTCTGGCGGGTCCCGGAGGGCCCGAGAAGGAAAGGGTTTGGTTTTCCGATTCCAAAAAGGAAAGATAAAAGGAAAGGAAACAAATGAAGGGATTGTTCTCACTGTTAGATTTTTTAATCTACAAACAAAGAAAAGTGAACTTTAGAATAGATGCCTAGATTATAATTAAATGTAGGGGTAAGCTCTAAGATTTAGGAGTGAATGTAAGCAGACATTTAAACGCCTTCACTCAGTGGAATCGGTCAGTTGACCTCTTCCACTTGTTAGTCTCACCACAAAGTTTCGTGGTCCGACTAAGGTTTAAATAGTAAATCCTGTACAGTGATAGGATAGATAAACAAGGTACACTCATTAGAAAATAAATTAATTAAATTTAAGATGTATTCTAAGAATAAAATCCTATACTATTATTATGTTTTATTTTGTCAGAAACATTCCCATCCTACCATAATTTGAGCTGGGTCATCCTTATGATTACACCCTAACTCCTCAATGACTATGTCATTGTGTGGGGATGTTCTGCTTGATACTCTCGGACAACAGAGACGAACTCTTCGCGACAATCAAATTGATCACGGCCCGAGACTCATAAAGTGGGATTTTAAGGTATTGGATCCCTGGATTAATTAAAATTAGACTTGGACCCTAAAGTAGTGGATTTTAAAGTTATTATTCTATCAGAAATCATTCATTTCCATTGTCTAAAACGTCAGCTGGGTGACCTGTGTGGGATTGTTACACCCTAGCTTTGTACGACGTTATTTCACAGCTAAGGAATGTTCTGATATGGACTCTTTGATAGCATTAGAATAAAATCCTATCCTATTATTATGTTTTATTTTGGCAGAAACATTCCCATCCTACCATAATTTGAGCTGGGTCACCCTAATGATTACACCCTAACTCCTCAATGACCCTGTCATTGTGTGGGGATGTTCTGCTTGATACTCTCAGACAACAGAGACGAACTCTTCGCGACAATCAAATTGATCACGGCCTGAGACTCATAAAGTGGGATTTTAAGGTATTGGATCCCTGGATTAATTAAAATTAGACCTGGACCCTAAAGTAGTGGATTTTAAAGTTATTATTCTATCAGAAATCATTCATTTCCATTGTCTAAAACGTCAGCTGGGTGACCTGTGTGGGATTGTTACACCCTAGCTTTGTACGACGTTATTTCACAGCTAAGGAATGTTCTGATATGGACTCTTTGATAGCATTAGAATAAAATCCTATCCTATTCTTATGTTTTATTTTGGCAGAAACATTCCCATCCTACCATAATTTGAGCTGGGTCACCCTAATGATTACACCCTAACTCCTCAATGACCCTGTCATTGTGTGGGGATGTTCTGCTTGATACTCTCAGACAACAGAGACGAACTCTTCGCGACAATCAAATTGATCACGGCCTGAGACTCATAAAGTGGGATTTTAAGGTATTGGATCCCTGGATTAATTAAAATTAGACTTGGACCCTAAAGTAGTGGATTTTAAAGTTATTATTCTATCAGAAATCATTCATTTCCATTCTCTAAAACGTCAGCTGGGTGACCTGTGTGGGATTGTTACACCCTAGCTTTGTACGACGTTATTTCACAGCTAAGGAATGTTCTGATATGGACTCTTTGATAGCATAAGAAAATCCATCTAATGGATGGTGGGAAAGAAAACGAGCGACTCAGCCAATCATACCAAGTTTCGAAGCACGTCCCCCGTTTCTCCAGGCTCCGGCTGGGTTAGGTTTGTTTAATGGCCACCAGATCTCCCCATGTCGCCCAACGACTTCATGGTTATACAGAGATCCAAGGAAAGGCACACGCACTAGAGGCATTGTCGGCGCATGCTCTAGTTTGGCATCATGGCTGAATCAGAAGTGTGTAAAGGTGAAGTAGACAGAGTAATTTAAGTTTGAAGGACAGAGACAAGGAGGCTAGCTGTAACGACGGCGGACACCTCCCCTTGCCGCAATGGCTGTATCTGTTTATGGCCCGTTTCCTTTCGTGATTCCCAGAGATCAGATTAGAGAAGGGGTGGAAAGAAAGGTTTCTTTATGGCCCAAATCCTTTCGTCATCCTCAAAGGGGGTCGACCAGAAAGGGGTTGAAAGAAAGGTCAGAGTGAAAAAGTGGGGAGATAATGTGGTTTAGATTTGGGTTAAGAGTCAGAGTGTTCAAGGTGAAAGGTCAGATTAAGGGTAACTTGGTCCTCTTGGGGAACAAAGTAGTCCGTAGTCAGACAGACTGAGGAAACAGCTAAATTATGTTTCTAACTTCAATTCGAATTTAGAGATTTAGAGAAAAGTGTAACATAAGTTGATTACAATTGTTTGAATTAAAAGTCAAAAGGTTTATATGGAGACGTATATATTAGGGTGAGGATAGAGAGAGAGAGAGAGAGAGAGAGAGAGAGAGAGAGAGAGAGAGAGAGAGAGAGAGAGAGGACAAGTGTATCCATATGGGAAACACACTTTCCCATAAGACATGTTTGAAAGGTTTTTGGGAGGTACGCAGTGTCTACATTGTAATCCTACATTGGCTCTAATTTAGATTAATCCTAAGTAGCCAGGGTTATTGGGTTTAGAGAAAACATTAAGGATAAGATGGTCTACTGTTTGATGGACATTAACTTAAGTTTAGGCATCACGTCTGAGTGGTTAAGTTTAGGAGTAGGATTAATGATAAGGGGTTACATTTATTGTCAAGCAATGGAGGAGTATTGTTTTCCATGCTTAATAGTCTGCCTAAAAACAGGAGAACGCTGTGTGAAATATAATGGTCGAAATAGCCATAATGAACGGTTAGTGGTCTGTTGAACAACCGAAGGAGTACACTGGGTGTCGTGAATGGTCAAACTAGCCATCATGAATGGTTAGAAGTCTGCCTAAAGGCAGAAGGAGTAAGCTTGTGGTGTAAAAATGATCAAAATAGCCACAATGAACCATTAGTAGTCTGCATAATGACAGAAGGAGTAGGCTTTTTATGGAGAGTTATATTAGAGTTAGGTAAGTAGCCAGGGTGATTGGGTTTAGAGAAAACATTAAGGGTAAGATGGTTTACTGTTTGATGGACATTAACTTAAGTTTAGGCATCACGTCTGAGTGGTTAAGTTTAGGAGTAGGATTAATGATAAGGGGTTACATTTATTGTCAAGCAATGGAGGAGTATTGTTTTCCATGCTTAATAGTCTGCCTAAAAACAGGAGAACGCTGTGTGAAGTATAATGTTTGAAATAGCCATAATGAACGGTTAGTGGTCTGTTGAGCAACCGAAGGAGTACACTGGGTGTCGTGAATGGTCAAACTAGCCATCACGAATGGTTAGAAGTCTGCCTAAAAGCAGAAGGAGTAAGCTTGTGGTGTAAAAATGATCCAAATAGCCACAATGAACCATTAGTAGTCTGCATAATGACAGAAGGAGTAGGCTTTTTATGGAGAGTTATATTAGAGTTAGGTAAGTAGCCAGGGTGATTGGGTTTAGAGAAAAGATTAAGGGTAAGATGGTCTACTGTTTGATGGACATTAACTTAAGTTTAGGCATCACGTCTGGTGGTTAAGTTTAGGAGTAAGATTAAACAAAGGGTTTGTTGAATTTACTGTTGGGAGATGGACGATAAATCTTTACCCCTAAGTAGTAGTCTGCATAAAAACAGACAAGAGTACCCTGTGCGGCGCAAATGGCCCAATAACCATAGTGAGAGACAGTCAGTTGTTTTTTGTACTCCCAAATAGAAGTATTTGGGGAACAAAATAGTCCTTTATGTTTGTTTGGAACACATCGTCAGTAATGAACCTAGAGGTCACAGGGTGTTTCAGCCATTATCACCAGACGCCCTACTCTAGGGGGGCCCCGCTGGGTCGATCAATTCCCAGTGTCGTGTTGTTTTCTAAACGGTCCCAACTTGGGGAAAAGGACTGGTAGGTACGTCAAGTTCGTGAGTTTTAAGGTGGAGAGAGACCCACCGGGTCAACAGACCATAATGAAATATATGTAATCACCCTGGGTAAAGGGAACTGTATAAACACCCTGAGAATTAGTAAACCAGAATTAAATACCAGGTCAGTAGACTCAAATAAAGGCTATTTAACTACCTGTAGAGGGGAATGTAAACCCATTGTGTTGATTAATATACCAGAGTTAAAAGCTGGGTAGATAGACCAGAATGAAGTGGATTAAACCACTTGTTGGTAGTAAGAAAAACACCTTGACAAAATAAACCAGAATTGAGTATTGGGTTAAAAGACTCAGAAAAAGTAGATTTGACCACTCTCTGTAGAAAGATAAATACCCTCCCTATGTTGATAATAAAACAGAATTAAATATTGGGTAAATAGACCAGAATAAAGTGGATTACATCCCTGTAAGTGATGGGACAAATACCTTGAAATAGAAAACCTGAAGTAAGTTTTTGTGTCCAGAAACTAATGTGAAGTGTAATACCTGAAAAGTGCTGGACCGCACTAGAATGGACCTAGCAGGCAGAGACCGGGAGAACGGGCTCAAAACACCTCCGCTGTGCAGGGGTCAAGTCAAACTGAAGTGAACCACCGATTTTCTTATCAGTCTCAGTGAAGGGAGATTCAAACGAGGGTTGGATAGCCACAATTCACCAAAGTAATTCTAAAGGTTGGGGAGAAACAAGAAATACACAAAGAAAAAACAGCGAAAGAACGTTGTCTAATTAAATACAAATGCACTTCACCTCTTATATACACACTATATGGGTTAGTAGATCCGAGCCAGACCCTGGGTCAACAGACCAGAATGAAGTATATTAAACCACTAAAGGTAGAGGGAGAACCACCTTGGATAAGTAAACTGGAACTGAGTATTGGGTCAAGAAACCAATATTAGGAATAAATAACTTTAATGTGTAAGGCCGCACCAGCTCGGACAAAGTCAGGTAGGGCCGGGGAAAACCGGGCTCAATCAATCTCAACCGTGATGGGGCACAGCCAGACCGAAGAGAACCAAATCCTCCCTTATCAGCCCCGGCTAACCGAGATCCGAACTAGGGCTGGACCGCCACAACTAAGACCGGACCTGACCAGGTTGGGGGGAACCGGACTAAATCAATCATACACGGCGATGGGGCGCCGCCTGATCAAACATAAGTGCACCTCCCCTTGTCCATCCGGCAGGTCTGAGTGTAGCCCTAAACTAAACTATAAATAAAATAGTAATCTAGTTAAGACTGAAGTCATTATTATAATTAAAGGTAAAGTTAAAAACTCGGTAGCATCCTCAATCTAATAAAAAGTCCCTAGCTAATTTGGAAGTGTATAGAATAAACTATTTATCTATGTTTTATAATTCATGTTTTAACCCAAAAGGGGTTAAAATACAGTGACTGTAGTATGTAAACAATTAAACAAGATCATAACTGACTTGATTAGAAAGTTATTTAATGTACCATCGAAAGGATTATGACGGTATCCCAGTTGAAACAGCGTGTTAAGGGTGCCATTTTGTAGTCTTGTTTATAAAAAAAACGATGTATTTATTGGGCCCTTAAAGTATACTAAATCTCAACCGAGTCTTAAGGTTAGTGTATCTCGTATATTAATAATTAAATCGAATCCCTCCCGATATTTATTGGTCAATAAATCAATGTAAATCTAAGGTAAGTAACGACTTAGCCCTGGAGGTCATTTTGTGAGGCTAACAAAAACGATCTATTAATTATAAGTATTTTAAGTCTATTTTTCCCAAATGAGTCCAAGGTTAGCTATACCAATGTTTTAATAATTAAACCTGATAACTCCCGACACTTACCGATCAATAAAACCGTGTAAATCTGAGAGAAAGGGACCGAGTTAGCAAAAGGTAGCTAACTGGCCACGCTAACCATAAAGCGATCTATTGATTATAAGTATTTTAAGTCTATTTATCCCAAATGAGTCCAAGGTTAGCTATATTAATGTTTTAATGATTAAACCTGGTCACTCCCGACACTTACCGATCAATAAGTCTTTGTAAATCTAAGAGGTAAGTTAACAATAGTTAGCTATGGTAGCTATCTTATTAAGCTAACAATAAAAAAACGATCTATTTAATATCAGTATTTTAAGTCTATTTATCCCAAATGAGTCCAAGGTTAGCTATATCAATGTTTTAATGATTAAACCTGGTCACTCCCGACACTTACCGATCAATAAGTCTTTGTAAATCTAAGAGGTAAGTTAACAATAGTTAGCTATGGTAGCTATCTTATTAAGCTAACAATAAAAAAACGATCTATTTAATATAAGTGTTTAAGTCTATTTTTCCTCAAATGAGTCTTGGTATAGTAGCTATAGGATTTTAAGAATTAAGTCCAATCAATGTCAATGTTGAAAAAACTATTTTGGATGTAAATTCAACAAATTGTCATCGTGTTTAAATACTCCTGCACCGTTATGTGCACGTGCATTGCAAAACGAAGCATTTATAAAGCTTTTAAAATACGTTTTCCCCAAAATGGTATCTTAATATAAGGGTTAAAACATGTAAACAATTAAATGTAATTGAGTAGACCTTGATTAATCCGTCTAAAATATACATTTTTAACAATTTCATTATTATTTTTCTCCTGCTTAATTTGTCACTCACCGTGGGTCAGCGGACCGACGTAAGAAAGGAAGTGATGTAATCCTTCCTGGCGGGAAATTCCCATAGACCAGGAAGTACATTGTTAATACCGTGTTGTGATTGGTTGAATGTGAAACCAGCGGGTCAAAGGTGAACGTGGTTTTAAGACATGAACTTCTCTATTAGCTCCCGTTAGCCTAGCAAAGATGGAGGGTTCAGGGCCATGTAGCTTACATACTCTGATTTGTTTAAAATAAGTTAAAAATTAAGTTTATCAGAGATATATAGTACATGATTAGTGATTTGTGGACTCAATGCTATAGTAGGCCCTCTATTTATGCTCTCCTGCCTCCATCTAGTGGTGATAAAGGGGAGTGTAGGCACTTTTTTGTTATCAGGTCTGTTAAACCAAATATATGTAATGTTGTTATTGTTATTAACTCAAGAGGGATAGAAAAAAATAGAGAGATGAGAGTTTTTTTGGTTTTAGATTTGTGTGGGAGAAAAGTACATTATTAATTGTTATTTGTGGTTTGAATTAAAACACCAATATTATTTCAGTAAGGGACACCTACATTTTAAATGCAAATGAATCTGTCTTGTAATAACTAAATCATGTAGAAAAAAGGAGCATCTGATGATCTAGTTGTCATATCTTGTAATCTACAATCAAAGAAAGGTGAAATTTAGAATAGATGTCTAGATAATAATTAAGTGTAGGAATAAACTCTAAGATTTAGGAGTGAATAAAAGCGGATATTTAAGTATCTTCACTCAGTAGAATTGGTCAGTTAACTTCTTCCACTTTTTAGTCTCACCATAAGGTTTCGTGGTTCGACTAAGGTATTAGGAGTATATTTATTGAATTGCTATATTATTCTACAAGTATAAGTAAGGAGATAATAGAAACTTTAAACCAAATGGTAATATTTCAGGGTCAAATGTCCAATATATTAATGGCATTAATTTAGAAATAGGGTGAGGATAGAGAGAAACATATAAAGGGAGAGAGAGAGAGAGAGAGACACAGAGAGAGAGAGAGAGAGAGAGAGAGAGAGAGAGAGAGAGAGAGAGAGAGAGAGAGAGGGAGAAAGAGAAAGGAAAAGTGTATCCATAATGGGAAACACACTTTTCCCCTAAGAAATGTTTGAAAGGTTTTCAGGAGGTACGCAGTGTCTACATTGTAATCCTCCCTAGATCTGTCTAGACCAGCTTTCATAACCCGCTGCCCTCTGGCGGGTCCCGGAGGGCCCGAGAAGGAAAGGGTTTGGTTTTCCGATTCCAAAAAGGAAAGATAAAAGGAAAGGAAACAAATGAAGGGATTGTTCTCACTGTTAGATTTTTTAATCTACAAACAAAGAAAAGTGAACTTTAGAATAGATGCCTAGATTATAATTAAATGTAGGGGTAAGCTCTAAGATTTAGGAGTGAATGTAAGCAGACATTTAAACGCCTTCACTCAGTGGAATCGGTCAGTTGACCTCTTCCACTTGTTAGTCTCACCACAAAGTTTCGTGGTCCGACTAAGGTTTAAATAGTAAATCCTGTACAGTGATAGGATAGATAAACAAGGTACACTCATTAGAAAATAAATTAATTAAATTTAAGATGTATTCTAAGAATAAAATCCTATACTATTATTATGTTTTATTTTGTCAGAAACATTCCCATCCTACCATAATTTGAGCTGGGTCATCCTTATGATTACACCCTAACTCCTCAATGACTATGTCATTGTGTGGGGATGTTCTGCTTGATACTCTCGGACAACAGAGACGAACTCTTCGCGACAATCAAATTGATCACGGCCCGAGACTCATAAAGTGGGATTTTAAGGTATTGGATCCCTGGATTAATTAAAATTAGACTTGGACCCTAAAGTAGTGGATTTTAAAGTTATTATTCTATCAGAAATCATTCATTTCCATTGTCTAAAACGTCAGCTGGGTGACCTGTGTGGGATTGTTACACCCTAGCTTTGTACGACGTTATTTCACAGCTAAGGAATGTTCTGATATGGACTCTTTGATAGCATTAGAATAAAATCCTATCCTATTATTATGTTTTATTTTGGCAGAAACATTCCCATCCTACCATAATTTGAGCTGGGTCACCCTAATGATTACACCCTAACTCCTCAATGACCCTGTCATTGTGTGGGGATGTTCTGCTTGATACTCTCAGACAACAGAGACGAACTCTTCGCGACAATCAAATTGATCACGGCCTGAGACTCATAAAGTGGGATTTTAAGGTATTGGATCCCTGGATTAATTAAAATTAGACCTGGACCCTAAAGTAGTGGATTTTAAAGTTATTATTCTATCAGAAATCATTCATTTCCATTGTCTAAAACGTCAGCTGGGTGACCTGTGTGGGATTGTTACACCCTAGCTTTGTACGACGTTATTTCACAGCTAAGGAATGTTCTGATATGGACTCTTTGATAGCATTAGAATAAAATCCTATCCTATTCTTATGTTTTATTTTGGCAGAAACATTCCCATCCTACCATAATTTGAGCTGGGTCACCCTAATGATTACACCCTAACTCCTCAATGACCCTGTCATTGTGTGGGGATGTTCTGCTTGATACTCTCAGACAACAGAGACGAACTCTTCGCGACAATCAAATTGATCACGGCCTGAGACTCATAAAGTGGGATTTTAAGGTATTGGATCCCTGGATTAATTAAAATTAGACTTGGACCCTAAAGTAGTGGATTTTAAAGTTATTATTCTATCAGAAATCATTCATTTCCATTCTCTAAAACGTCAGCTGGGTGACCTGTGTGGGATTGTTACACCCTAGCTTTGTACGACGTTATTTCACAGCTAAGGAATGTTCTGATATGGACTCTTTGATAGCATAAGAAAATCCATCTAATGGATGGTGGGAAAGAAAACGAGCGACTCAGCCAATCATACCAAGTTTCGAAGCACGTCCCCCGTTTCTCCAGGCTCCGGCTGGGTTAGGTTTGTTTAATGGCCACCAGATCTCCCCATGTCGCCCAACGACTTCATGGTTATACAGAGATCCAAGGAAAGGCACACGCACTAGAGGCATTGTCGGCGCATGCTCTAGTTTGGCATCATGGCTGAATCAGAAGTGTGTAAAGGTGAAGTAGACAGAGTAATTTAAGTTTGAAGGACAGAGACAAGGAGGCTAGCTGTAACGACGGCGGACACCTCCCCTTGCCGCAATGGCTGTATCTGTTTATGGCCCGTTTCCTTTCGTGATTCCCAGAGATCAGATTAGAGAAGGGGTGGAAAGAAAGGTTTCTTTATGGCCCAAATCCTTTCGTCATCCTCAAAGGGGGTCGACCAGAAAGGGGTTGAAAGAAAGGTCAGAGTGAAAAAGTGGGGAGATAATGTGGTTTAGATTTGGGTTAAGAGTCAGAGTGTTCAAGGTGAAAGGTCAGATTAAGGGTAACCTGGTCCTCTTGGGGAACAAAGTAGTCCGTAGTCAGACAGACTGAGGAAACAGCTAAATTATGTTTCTAACTTCAATTCGAATTTAGAGATTTAGAGAAAAGTGTAACATAAGTTGATTACAATTGTTTGAATTAAAAGTCAAAAGGTTTATATGGAGACGTATATATTAGGGTGAGGATAGAGAGAGAGAGAGAGAGAGAGAGAGAGAGAGAGAGAGAGAGAGAGAGAGAGAGAGAGGACAAGTGTATCCATATGGGAAACACACTTTCCCATAAGACATGTTTGAAAGGTTTTTGGGAGGTACGCAGTGTCTACATTGTAATCCTACATTGGCTCTAATTTAGATTAATCCTAAGTAGCCAGGGTTATTGGGTTTAGAGAAAACATTAAGGATAAGATGGTCTACTGTTTGATGGACATTAACTTAAGTTTAGGCATCACGTCTGAGTGGTTAAGTTTAGGAGTAGGATTAATGATAAGGGGTTACATTTATTGTCAAGCAATGGAGGAGTATTGTTTTCCATGCTTAATAGTCTGCCTAAAAACAGGAGAACGCTGTGTGAAATATAATGGTCGAAATAGCCATAATGAACGGTTAGTGGTCTGTTGAACAACCGAAGGAGTACACTGGGTGTCGTGAATGGTCAAACTAGCCATCATGAATGGTTAGAAGTCTGCCTAAAGGCAGAAGGAGTAAGCTTGTGGTGTAAAAATGATCAAAATAGCCACAATGAACCATTAGTAGTCTGCATAATGACAGAAGGAGTAGGCTTTTTATGGAGAGTTATATTAGAGTTAGGTAAGTAGCCAGGGTGATTGGGTTTAGAGAAAACATTAAGGGTAAGATGGTTTACTGTTTGATGGACATTAACTTAAGTTTAGGCATCACGTCTGAGTGGTTAAGTTTAGGAGTAGGATTAATGATAAGGGGTTACATTTATTGTCAAGCAATGGAGGAGTATTGTTTTCCATGCTTAATAGTCTGCCTAAAAACAGGAGAACGCTGTGTGAAGTATAATGTTTGAAATAGCCATAATGAACGGTTAGTGGTCTGTTGAGCAACCGAAGGAGTACACTGGGTGTCGTGAATGGTCAAACTAGCCATCACGAATGGTTAGAAGTCTGCCTAAAAGCAGAAGGAGTAAGCTTGTGGTGTAAAAATGATCCAAATAGCCACAATGAACCATTAGTAGTCTGCATAATGACAGAAGGAGTAGGCTTTTTATGGAGAGTTATATTAGAGTTAGGTAAGTAGCCAGGGTGATTGGGTTTAGAGAAAAGATTAAGGGTAAGATGGTCTACTGTTTGATGGACATTAACTTAAGTTTAGGCATCACGTCTGGTGGTTAAGTTTAGGAGTAAGATTAAACAAAGGGTTTGTTGAATTTACTGTTGGGAGATGGACGATAAATCTTTACCCCTAAGTAGTAGTCTGCATAAAAACAGACAAGAGTACCCTGTGCGGCGCAAATGGCCCAATAACCATAGTGAGAGACAGTCAGTTGTTTTTTGTACTCCCAAATAGAAGTATTTGGGGAACAAAATAGTCCTTTATGTTTGTTTGGAACACATCGTCAGTAATGAACCTAGAGGTCACAGGGTGTTTCAGCCATTATCACCAGACGCCCTACTCTAGGGGGGCCCCGCTGGGTCGATCAATTCCCAGTGTCGTGTTGTTTTCTAAACGGTCCCAACTTGGGGAAAAGGACTGGTAGGTACGTCAAGTTCGTGAGTTTTAAGGTGGAGAGAGACCCACCGGGTCAACAGACCATAATGAAATATATGTAATCACCCTGGGTAAAGGGAACTGTATAAACACCCTGAGAATTAGTAAACCAGAATTAAATACCAGGTCAGTAGACTCAAATAAAGGCTATTTAACTACCTGTAGAGGGGAATGTAAACCCATTGTGTTGATTAATATACCAGAGTTAAAAGCTGGGTAGATAGACCAGAATGAAGTGGATTAAACCACTTGTTGGTAGTAAGAAAAACACCTTGACAAAATAAACCAGAATTGAGTATTGGGTTAAAAGACTCAGAAAAAGTAGATTTGACCACTCTCTGTAGAAAGATAAATACCCTCCCTATGTTGATAATAAAACAGAATTAAATATTGGGTAAATAGACCAGAATAAAGTGGATTACACCCCTGTAAGTGATGGGACAAATACCTTGAAATAGAAAACCCTGAAGTAAGTTTTTGTGTCCAGAAACTAATGTGAAGTGTAATACCTGAAAAGTGCTGGACCGCACTAGAATGGACCTAGCAGGCAGAGACCGGGAGAACGGGCTCAAAACACCTCCGCTGTGCAGGGGTCAAGTCAAACTGAAGTGAACCACCGATTTTCTTATCAGTCTCAGTGAAGGGAGATTCAAACGAGGGTTGGATAGCCACAATTCACCAAAGTAATTCTAAAGGTTGGGGAGAAACAAGAAATACACAAAGAAAAAACAGCGAAAGAACGTTGTCTAATTAAATACAAATGCACTTCACCTCTTATATACACACTATATGGGTTAGTAGATCCGAGCCAGACCCTGGGTCAACAGACCAGAATGAAGTATATTAAACCACTAAAGGTAGAGGGAGAACCACCTTGGATAAGTAAACTGGAACTGAGTATTGGGTCAAGAAACCAATATTAGGAATAAATAACTTTAATGTGTAAGGCCGCACCAGCTCGGACAAAGTCAGGTAGGGCCGGGGAAAACCGGGCTCAATCAATCTCAACCGTGATGGGGCACAGCCAGACCGAAGAGAACCAAATCCTCCCTTATCAGCCCCGGCTAACCGAGATCCGAACTAGGGCTGGACCGCCACAACTAAGACCGGACCTGACCAGGTTGGGGGGAACCGGACTAAATCAATCATACACGGCGATGGGGCGCCGCCTGATCAAACATAAGTGCACCTCCCCTTGTCCATCCGGCAGGTCTGAGTGTAGCCCTAAACTAAACTATAAATAAAATAGTAATCTAGTTAAGACTGAAGTCATTATTATAATTAAAGGTAAAGTTAAAAACTCGGTAGCATCCTCAATCTAATAAAAAGTCCCTAGCTAATTTGGAAGTGTATAGAATAAACTATTTATCTATGTTTTATAATTCATGTTTTAACCCAAAAGGGGTTAAAATACAGTGACTGTAGTATGTAAACAATTAAACAAGATCATAACTGACTTGATTAGAAAGTTATTTAATGTACCATCGAAAGGATTATGACGGTATCCCAGTTGAAACAGCGTGTTAAGGGTGCCATTTTGTAGTCTTGTTTATAAAAAAAACGATGTATTTATTGGGCCCTTAAAGTATACTAAATCTCAACCGAGTCTTAAGGTTAGTGTATCTCGTATATTAATAATTAAATCGAATCCCTCCCGATATTTATTGGTCAATAAATCAATGTAAATCTAAGGTAAGTAACGACTTAGCCCTGGAGGTCATTTTGTGAGGCTAACAAAAACGATCTATTAATTATAAGTATTTTAAGTCTATTTTTCCAAATGAGTCCAAGGTTAGCTATACCAATGTTTTAATAATTAAACCTGATAACTCCCGACACTTACCGATCAATAAAACCGTGTAAATCTGAGAGAAAGGGACCGAGTTAGCAAAAGGTAGCTAACTGGCCACGCTAACCATAAAGCGATCTATTGATTATAAGTATTTTAAGTCTATTTATCCCAAATGAGTCCAAGGTTAGCTATATCAATGTTTTAATGATTAAACCTGGTCACTCCCGACACTTACCGATCAATAAGTCTTTGTAAATCTAAGAGGTAAGTTAACAATAGTTAGCTATGGTAGCTGTCTTATTGAGCTAACAATAAAAAAACGATCTATTTAATATCAGTATTTTAAGTCTATTTATCCCAAATGAGTCCAAGGTTAGCTATATCAATGTTTTAATGATTAAACCTGGTCACTCCCGACACTTACCGATCAATAAGTCTTTGTAAATCTAAGAGGTAAGTTAACAATAGTTAGCTATGGTAGCTATCTTATTAAGCTAACAATAAAAAAACGATCTATTTAATATCAGTATTTTAAGTCTATTTATCCCAAATGAGTCCAAGGTTAGCTATATCAATGTTTTAATGATTAAACCTGGTCACTCCCGACACTTACCGATCAATAAGTCTTTGTAAATCTAAGAGGTAAGTTAACAATAGTTAGCTATGGTAGCTATCTTATTAAGCTAACAATAAAAAAACGATCTATTTAATAT
>JAULUE010000149.1:0-28470 GCA_036324585.1 Champsocephalus esox | reverse complement strand
AAATCAGTTTCATCAAATCAGTTTCATCAAAATCAGTTTCATCAAATCAGTTTCATCAAAATCAGTTTATCAAAATCAGTTTAATCAATATCAGTTTCATCAAAATCAGTTTCATCAAATCAGTTTCATCAAATCAGTTTCATCAAAATCAGTTTCATCAATATCAGTTTCATCAAAATCAGTTTCATCAAATCAGTTTCATCAAAATCAGTTTCATCAATATCAGTTTCATCAAAATCAGTTTCATTAATATCAGTTTCATCGAAATCAGTTTCTCAAAATCAGTTTCATCAAATCAGTTTCATCAAAATCAGTTTTATCAAATCAGTTTAATCAATATCAGTTTCATTCAAAATCAGTTTCATCAAAATCAGTTCATCAAATCAGTTTCATCAATATCAGTTTCATCAATATCAGTTTCATCAAAATCAGTTTCATCAAAATCAGTTTCATTAATATCAGTTTCATTCATATCAGTTTCATCAACATCAGTTTCATCAACATCAGTTTCATCAAATCAGTTTCATCAATATCAGTTTCATTAATATCAGTTTCATTATATCAGTTTTCATCAAAATCAGTTTCATCAAAATCAGTTTCATCAAATCATTTCATCAAATCAGTTTCATCAAAATCAGTTTCATCAAATCAGTTTCATCAAATCAGTTTCATCAAATCAGTTTCATCAAAATCAGTTTTATCAAAATCAGTTTAATCAATATCAGTTTCATCAAAATCAGTTTCATCAAATCAGTTTCATTAATATCAGTTTCATCAAAATCAGTTTCATTAATATCAGTTCATTCATATCAGTTTCATCAACATCAGTTTCATCAACATCAGTTTCATCAAATCAGTTTCATCAATATCAGTTTCATTAATATCAGTTTCATTAATATCAGTTTCATCAAATCAGTTTCATCAAAATCAGTTTCATCAAATCAGTTTCATCAAATCAGTTTCATCAATATCAGTTTCATCAAATCAGTTTCATCAAATCAGTTTCATCAATATCAGTTTCATCAACATCAGTTTCATCAATATCAGTTTCATTAATATCAGTTTAATCAAAATCAGTTTCATCAAAATCAGTTTCATCAAATCAGTTTCATCAATATCAGTTTCATCAAATCAGTTTCATCAAAATCAGTTTCATCAATATCAGTTTCATCAAAATCAGTTTCATCAAATCAGTTTCATCAATATCAGTTTCATCAAAATCAGTTTCATCAAATCAGGTTTCATCAAAATCAGTTTCATCAAATTAGTTTCATCAAATCAGTTTCATCAAAATCAGTTTCATCAAAATCAGTTTCATCAATATCAGTTTCATCAAATCAGTTTCATTAATATCAGTTTCATCAATATCAGTTTCATCAATCAGTTTCATTAATATCAGTTTCACAAATCAGTTTCATCAAAATCAGTTTCATCAAAATCAGTTTCATTAATATCAGTTTCATCAAAATCAGTTTCATCAAATCAGTTTCATCAAATCAGTTTCATCAAAATCAGTTTCATCAAATCAGTTTCATCAAATCAGTTTCATCAATATCAGTTTCATCAAATCAGTTTCATCAATATCAGTTTCATCAAAATCAGTTTCATTAATATCAGTTTCATCGAAATCAGTTTCATCAAAATCAGTTTCATCAAATTCAGTTTCATCAAAATCAGTTTCATCAAATCAGTTTCATCAAATCAGTTTCATCAAAATCAGTTTCATCAAAATCAGTTTCATCAAAATCAGTTATCATACTTCATCAAAATCAGTTCATCAAATCAGTTTCATCAAAATCAGTTTCCTCAAATCAGTTTCATCAAATCAGTTTCATCAAAATCAGTTTCATCAAATCAGTTTCATCAATATTAGTTTCATCAAAATCAGTTTCATCAAATCAGTTTCATCAATATCAGTTTCATCAAAATCAGTTTCATCAAATCAGTTTCATCAAATCAGTTTCATCAATATCAGTTTCATCAAAATCAGTTTCATCAAATCAGTTTCATCAATATCAGTTTCATCAAAATCAGTTTCATCAAATCAGTTTCATCAAAATCAGTTTCATCAAATCAGTTTCATCAAATCAGTTCATCAAATCAGTTTCATCAAAATCAGTTTTATCAAAATCAGTTTAATCAATATCAGTTTCATCAAAATCAGTTTCATCAAATCAGTTTCATCAAATCAGTTTAATCAATATCAGTTTCATCAATATCAGTTTCATCAAAATCAGTTTCATCAAATCAGTTTCATCAATATCAGTTTCATCAATATCAGTTTCATCAAAATCAGTTTTATCAAAATCAGTTTCATCAATATCAGTTTCATCAAAATCGTTTCATCAAATCAGTTTCATCAAAATCAGTTTCATCAATATCAGTTTCATCAAAATCAGTTTCATTAATATCAGTTTCATCGAAATCAGTTTCATCAAAATCAGTTTCATCAAATCAGTTTCATCAAAATCAGTTTCATCAAATCAGTTTCATCAAATCAGTTTCATCAAATCAGTTTCATCAAAATCAGTTTTATCAAAATCAGTTTAATCAATATCAGTTTCATCAAATCAGTTTCATCAAAATCAGTTTCATCAAATCAGTTTCATCAATATCAGTTTCATCAATATCAGTTTCATCAAAATCAGTTCATCAAATCAGTTTCATCAAATCAGTTTCATCAATATCAGTTTCATCAAATCAGTTTCATCAAATCAGTTTCATCAAAATCAGTTTCATCAAATCAGTTTCATCAAAATCAGTTTTATCAAAATCAGTTTCATCAAATCAGTTTCATCAAAATCAGTTAATCAAAATCAGTTTCATCAAATCAGTTCATCAATATCAGTTTCATCAAATCAGTTTCATCAATATCAGTTTCATCAAATCAGTTTCATCAAAATCAGTTTCATCAAATCAGTTTCATCAATATCAGTTTCATCAAAATCAGTTTCATCATATCAGTTTCATCAAAATCAGTTTCATCAATATCATTTCATCAAAATCAGTTTCATCAAATCAGTTTCATCAAATCAGTTTCATCAAATCAGTTTCATCAAAATCAGTTTCATCAAATCAGTTTCATCAAAATCAGTTTCATCAAATCAGTTTCATCAAATCAGTTTCATCAACATCAGTTTCATCAACATCAGTTTCATCAAATCAGTTTCATCAATATCAGTTTCATTAATATCAGTTTCATTAATATCAGTTTCATCAAATCAGTTTCATCAAAATCAGTTTCATCAAATCAGTTTCATCAATATCAGTTTCATCAAAATCAGTTTCATCAAATCAGTTTCATCAATATCAGTTTCATCAAAATCAGTTTCATCAAAATCAGTTTCATCAATATCAGTTTCATCAAAATCAGTTTCATCAAATCAGTTTCATCAATATCAGTTTCATCAAAATCAGTTTCATCAAATCAGTTTCATCAATATCAGTTTCATCAAAATCAGTTTCATCAAATCAGTTTCATCAATATCAGTTTCATCAAAATCAGTTTCATCAAAATCAGTTTCATCATATCTGTTTCATCAAATCAGTTTCATCAAATCAGTTTCATCAAATCAGTTTCATCAAATCAGTTTCATCAAATCAGTTTTCATCAAAATCAGTTTATCAAAATCATTTATCAAATCAGTTTCATCAAAATCAGTTTCATCAAAATCAGTTTCATCAAATCAGTTTAATATCAGTTTCATCAATCAGTTTAATCAATATCAGTTTCATCAAATCAGTTCATCAAAATCAGTTTCATCAAATCAGTTTCATCAATATCAGTTTCATCAAGAAATCAGTTTCATCAAAATCAGTTTCATCAAATCAGTTTCATCAAAATCAGTTTCATAAATATCAGTTTCATCAAAATCAGTTTCATAAATCAGTTTCATCAAATCAGTTAATCAATATCAGTTTCATCAAAATCAGTTTCATCAAATCAGTTTCATCAAATCAGTTTCATCAATATCAGTTTCATCAAATCAGTTTCATCAATATCAGTTTCATCAAAATCAGTTTCATCAATATCAGTTTCATCAAAATCAGTTTCATCAAATCAGTTTCATCAAAAATCAGTTTCATCAATATCAGTTTCATCAATATCAGTTTCATCAAAATCAGTTTCATCAAAATCAGTTTCATCAATATCAGTTTCATCAAAATCAGTTTCATCAAAATCAGTTTCA
Source organism: Champsocephalus esox (assembly GCA_036324585.1). NCBI lineage: Eukaryota > Metazoa > Chordata > Actinopteri > Perciformes > Channichthyidae > Champsocephalus > Champsocephalus esox. The sequence continues at coordinate 24,280 of JAULUE010000149.1, read as the reverse complement.
TCAAAATCAGTTTCATCAATATCAGTTTCATCAAAATCAGTTTCATCAAATCAGTTTCATCAAAATCAGTTTCATCAAATCAGTTTCATCAAAATCAGTTTCATCAATATCAGTTTCATCAAATCAGTTTCATCAAATCAGTTTCATCAAATCAGTTTCATCAAATCAGTTTTCATCAAAATCAGTTTCATCAAAATCAGTTTCATCAATATCAGTTTCATCAAAATCAGTTTCATCAAAATCAGTTTCATCAAATCAGTTTCATCAAAATCAGTTTCATCAATATCAGTTTAATCAAAATCAGTTTCATCAAATCAGTTTCATCAAAATCAGTTTCATCAAATCAGTTTCATCAAAATCAGTTTCATCAATATCAGTTTCATCGAAAATCAGTTTCATCAAATCAGTTTCATCAAATCAGTTTCATCAAAATCAGTTTCATCAAATCAGTTTCATCAAATCAGTTTCATCAAATCAGTTTTTATCAAATCAGTTTAATCAATATCAGTTTCATCAAAATCAGTTTCATCAAATCAGTTTCATCAAAATCAGTTTCATCAAATCAGTTTCATCAAAATCAGTTTCATCAATATCAGTTTCATCAAAATCAGTTTCATCAAATCAGTTTCATCAAAATCAGTTTCATCAATATCAGTTTCATCAAAATCAGTTTCATTAATATCAGTTTCATCAAATCAGTTTCATCAAAATCAGTTTCATCAAATCAGTTTCATCAAAATCAGTTTCATCAAATCAGTTTCATCAAAATCAGTTTTATCAAAATCAGTTTATCAAAATCAGTTTCATCAATATCAGTTTCATCAAAATCAGTTTCATCAAATCAGTTTCATCAAATCAGTTTCATCAATATCAGTTTCATCAATATCAGTTTCATCAAAATCAGTTTCATCAAAATCAGTTTCATCAAATCAGTTTCATCAAATCAGTTTCATCAAAATCAGTTTCATCAAATCAGTTTCATCAAATCAGTTTCATCAATATCAGTTTCATCAAAATCAGTTTTATCAAAATCAGTTTAATCAATATCAGTTTCATCAAAATCAGTTTCATCAAATCAGTTTCATTAATATCAGTTTCATCAAAATCAGTTTCATTAATATCAGTTTCATCATATCAGTTTCATCAACATCAGTTTCATCAACATCAGTTTCATCAAATCAGTTTCATCAATATCAGTTTCATTAATATCAGTTTTCATTAATATCAGTTTCATCAAATCAGTTTCATCAAAATCAGTTTCATCAAATCAGTTTCATCAATATCAGTTTCATCAAAATCAGTTTCATCAAAATCAGTTTCATCAATATCAGTTTCATCAAATCAGTTTCATCAATATCAGTTTCATCAAAATCAGTTTCATCAAATCAGTTTCATCAAAATCAGTTTCATCAATATCAGTTTCATCAAAATCAGTTTCATCAAATCAGTTTCATCAATATCAGTTTCATCAAAATCAGTTTCATCAAATCAGTTTCATCAATATCAGTTTCATCAAATCAGTTTCATCAAATCAGTTTCATCAAATCAGTTTCATCAAATCAGTTTTTATCAAAATCAGTTTAATCAATATCAGTTTCATCAAATGAGTTTCATCAAATCAGTTTCATCAAAATCAGTTTCATCAAAATCAGTTTCATCAAAATCAGTTTCATCAATATCAGTTTCATCAAAATCAGTTTCATCAAATCAGTTTCATCAAAATCAGTTTCATCAATATCAGTTTCATCAAAATCAGTTTCATCAAATCAGTTTTATCAAAATCAGTTTAATCAATATCAGTTTCATCAAAATCAGTTTCATCAAAATCAGTTTCATCAAATCAGTTTCATCAATATCAGTTTCATCAATATCAGTTTCATCAAATCAGTTTCATCAAAATCAGTTTCATCAAATCAATTTCATCAAATCAGTTTCATCAAAATCAGTTTCATCAAATCAGTTTCATCAAAATCAGTTTCATCAAATCAGTTTCATCAAAATCAGTTTTATCAAAATCAGTTTAATCAATATCAGTTTCATCAAAATCAGTTTCATCAAATCAGTTTCATTAATATCAGTTTCATCATATCAGTTTCATCAAATCAGTTTCATCAAAATCAGTTTCATCAAATCAGTTTCATCAAAATCAGTTTCATCAATATCAGTTTCATCAAATCAGTTTCATCAAATCAGTTTCATCAAATCAGTTTCATCAAAATCAGTTTCATCAAAATCAGTTTATCAATATCAGTTTCATCAAACAGTTTCATCAAAATCAGTTTCATAATATCAGTTTCATTCATATCAGTTTCATCAAATCAGTTTCATCAAAATCAGTTTCATCAAATCAGTTTCATCAAAATCAGTTTCATCAAAATCAGTTTCATCAATATCAGTTTCATCAAATCAGTTTCATCAAAATCAGTTTCATAATATCAGTTTCATCATATCAGTTTCATCAAATCAGTTTCATCAAAATCAGTTTCATCAAATCAGTTTCATCAAAATCAGTTTCATCAAATCAGTTTCATCAAATCAGTTTCATTAATATCAGTTTCATAATATCAGTTTCATCAAAATCAGTTTCATCAAATCAGTTTCATCAATATCAGTTTCATCAAATCAGTTTCATCAAAATCAGTTTCATCAATATCAGTTTCATAATATCAGTTTCATCAATATCAGTTTCATCAAATCAGTTTCATTAATATCAGTTTCATCAAAATCAGTTTCATTAATATCAGTTTCATCAAATCAGTTTCATCAAAATCAGTTTCATCAATATCAGTTTCATCAATATCAGTTTCATCAAATCAGTTTCATCAAATCAGTTTCATCAAATCAGTTTCATCAAATCAGTTTCATCAAATCAGTTTCATCAAATCAGTTTCATAAATCAGTTTCATCAATATCAGTTTCATCAAAATCAGTTTCATCAATATCAGTTTCATCAATATCAGTTTCATTAATATCAGTTTCATCAAATCAGTTTCATCAAATCAGTTTCATCAAAATCAGTTTAATCAAAATCAGTTTCATCAATATCAGTTTCATCAAATCAGTTTCATCAAAATCAGTTTCATCAAATCAGTTTCATCAAAATCAGTTTCATCAAAATCAGTTTCATCAAATCAGTTTCATCAATATCAGTTTCATCAAAATCAGTTTCATCAAATCAGTTTCATCAAAATCAGTTTCATCAAATCAGTTTCATCAAAATCAGTTTTCATCAAATCAGTTTCATCAAATCAGTTTCATCAAAATCAGTTTCATCAAAATCAGTTTCATCAAATCAGTTTCATCAAAATCAGTTTCATCAAATCAGTTTCATCAATATCAGTTCCATCAAAATCAGTTTCATCAAAATCAGTTTCATCAATATCAGTTTCATCAAAATCAGTTTCATCAAATCAGTTTCATCAATATCAGTTTCATCAAAATCAGTTTCATCAAAATCAGTTTCATCAATATCAGTTTCATCAAATCAGTTTCATCAAATCAGTTTCATCAAATCAGTTTCATCAAAATCAGTTTCATCAAATCAGTTTCAACAAAATCAGTTTCATCAAATCAGTTTCATCAAAATCAGTTTCATCAATATCAGTTTCATCAAAATCAGTTTCATTAATATCAGTTTCATCGAAATCAGTTTCATCAAAATCAGTTTCATCAAATCAGTTTCATCAAAATCAGTTTCATCAAATCAGTTTCATCAAAATCAGTTTTATCAAAATCAGTTTAATCAATATCAGTTTCATCAAAATCAGTTTCATCAAAATCAGTTTCATCAAATCAGTTTCATCAAAATCAGTTTCATCAATATCAGTTTCATCAAATCAGTTTCATCAAATCAGTTTCATCAAAATCAGTTTCATCAATATCAGTTTCATCAAAATCAGTTTCATTAATATCAGTTTCATCGAAATCAGTTTCATCAAATCAGTTTCATCAAAATCAGTTTCATCAAATCAGTTTCATCAAATCAGTTTCATCAAATCAGTTTCATCAAAATCAGTTTTATCAAAATCAGTTTAATCAATATCAGTTTCATCAAAATCAGTTTCATCAAAATCAGTTTCATCAAATCAGTTTCATCAATATCAGTTTCATCAATATCAGTTTCATCAAAATCAGTTTCATCAAATCAGTTTCATCAATATCAGTTTCATCAATATCAGTTTCATCAAATCAGTTTTATCAAAATCAGTTTCATCAATATCAGTTTCATCAAATCAGTTTCATCAAAATCAGTTTCATCAAATCAGTTTCATCAATATCAGTTTCATCAAAATCAGTTTCATCAAAATCAGTTTCATCAAATCAGTTTCATCAAAATCAGTTTCATCAAATCAGTTTCATCAAAATCAGTTTCATCAAATCAGTTTCATCAAAATCAGTTTTATCAAAATCAGTTTCATCAATATCAGTTTCATCAAAATCAGTTTCATCAAAATCAGTTTCATCAAATCAGTTTCATCAATATCAGTTTCATCAATATCAGTTTCATCAAAATCAGTTTCATCAAAATCAGTTTCATCAAATCAGTTTCATCAATATCAGTTTCATCAAATCAGTTTCATCAAATCAGTTTCATCAAAATCAGTTTCATCAAATCAGTTTCATCAAAATCAGTTTTATCAAAATCAGTTTCATCAAATCAGTTTCATCAAAATCAGTTTAATCAAAATCAGTTTCATCAATATCAGTTTCATCAATATCAGTTTCATCAAATCAGTTTCATCAAAATCAGTTTCATCAAATCAGTTTCATCAAAATCAGTTTCATCAAATCAGTTTCATCAATATCAGTTTCATCAACATCAGTTTCATCAACATCAGTTTCATCAAATCAGTTTCATCAATATCAGTTTCATTAATATCAGTTTCATTAATATCAGTTTCATCAAATCAGTTTCATCAAAATCAGTTTCATCAAATCAGTTTCATCAATATCAGTTTCATCAAAATCAGTTTCATCAAAATCAGTTTCATCAATATCAGTTTCATCAAAATCAGTTTCATCAAATCAGTTTCATTAATATCAGTTTCATCGAAATCAGTTTCATCAAAATCAGTTTCATCAAATCAGTTTCATCAAAATCAGTTTCATCAAATCAGTTTCATCAAAATCAGTTTCATCAAATCAGTTTCATCAAAATCAGTTTTCATCAAAATCAGTTTAATCAATATCAGTTTCATCAAAATCAGTTTCATCAAAATCAGTTTCATCAAATCAGTTTCATCAATATCAGTTTCATCAATATCAGTTTCATCAAAATCAGTTTCATCAAAATCAGTTTCATCAAATCAGTTTCATCAATATCAGTTTCATCAAAATCAGTTTCATCAAATCAGTTTCATCAAAATCAGTTTCATCAAATCAGTTTCATCAAAATCAGTTTTATCAAAATCAGTTTCATCAAATCAGTTTCATCAAAATCAGTTTATCAAAATCAGTTTCATCAATATCAGTTTCATCAATATCAGTTTCATCAAATCAGTTTCATCAATATCAGTTTCATCAAAATCAGTTTCATCAAAATCAGTTTCATCAAATCAGTTTCATCAATATCAGTTTCATCAAAATCAGTTTCATCAATATCAGTTTCATCAAAATCAGTTTCATCAATATCAGTTTCATCAAAATCAGTTTCATCAAATCAGTTTCATCAAAATCAGTTTCATCAAATCAGTTTCATCAAAATCAGTTTAATCAATCAGTTTCATCAAAATCAGTTTCATCAAATCAGTTTCATCAATATCAGTTTCATCAACATCAGTTTCATCAACATCAGTTTCATCAAATCAGTTTCATCAATATCAGTTTCATTAATATCAGTTTCATTAATATCAGTTTCATCAAATCAGTTTCATCAAAATCAGTTTCATCAAATCAGTTTCATCAATATCAGTTTCATCAAAATCAGTTTCATCAAAATCAGTTTCATCAATATCAGTTTCATCAAATCAGTTTCATCAAATCAGTTTCATCAATATCAGTTTCATCAAAATCAGTTTCATCAAAATCAGTTTCATCAATATCAGTTTCATCAAAATCAGTTTCATCAAATCAGTTTCATCAATATCAGTTTCATCAAAATCAGTTTCATCAAAATCAGTTTCATCATTATCTGTTTCATCAAATCAGTTTCATCAAATCAGTTTCATCAAATCAGTTTCATCAAATCAGTTTCATCAAATCAGTTTCATCAATATCAGTTTCATCAATATCAGTTTCATCAAAATCAGTTTTATCAAAATCAGTTTCATCAATATCAGTTTCATCAAAATCAGTTTCATCAAATCAGTTTCATCAAAATCAGTTTCATCAATATCAGTTTCATCAAAATCAGTTTCATCAATATCAGTTTCATCAAAATCAGTTTCATCAAAATCAGTTTCATCAAATCAGTTTCATCAAAATCAGTTTCATCAAATCAGTTTCATCAAAATCAGTTTTCATCAAATCAGTTTCATCAATATCAGTTTCATCAAAATCAGTTTCATCAAAATCAGTTTCATCAAATCAGTTTCATCAATATCAGTTTCATCAATATCAGTTTCATCAAAATCAGTTTCATCAAAATCAGTTTCATCAAATCAGTTTCATCAATATCAGTTTCATCAAAATCAGTTTCATCAAATCAGTTTCATCAAAATCAGTTTCATCAAATCAGTTTCATCAAAATCAGTTTTATCAAAATCAGTTTCATCAAATCAGTTTCATCAAAATCAGTTTAATCAAAATCAGTTTCATCAATATCAGTTTCATCAATATCAGTTTCATCAAATCAGTTTCATCAAAATCAGTTTCATCAAATCAGTTTCATCAAAATCAGTTTCATCAAATCAGTTTCATCAAAATCAGTTTCATCAAATCAGTTTCATCAACATCAGTTTCATCAAATCAGTTTCATCAATATCAGTTTCATCAATATCAGTTTCATAAATCAGTTTCATCAAATCAGTTTCATCAAAATCAGTTTCATCAAATCAGTTTCATCAATATCAGTTTCATCAAAATCAGTTTCATCAAAATCAGTTTCATCAATATCAGTTTCATCAAAATCAGTTTCATCAAATCAGTTTCATCAAATATCAGTTTCATCGAAATCAGTTTCATCAAAATCAGTTTCATCAAATCAGTTTCATCAAAATCAGTTTCATCAAATCAGTTTCATCAAAATCAGTTTCATCAAATCAGTTTCATCAAAATCAGTTTTATCAAAATCAGTTTAATCAATATCAGTTTCATCAAAATCAGTTTCATCAAAATCAGTTTCATCAAATCAGTTTCATCAATATCAGTTTCATCAATATCAGTTTCATCAAAATCAGTTTCATCAAAATCAGTTTCATCAAATCAGTTTCATCAATATCAGTTTCATCAAAATCAGTTTCATCAAATCAGTTTCATCAAAATCAGTTTCATCAAATCAGTTTCATCAAAATCAGTTTTATCAAAATCAGTTTCATCAAATCAGTTTCATCAAAATCAGTTTAATCAAAATCAGTTTCATCAATATCAGTTTCATCAATATCAGTTTCATCAAATCAGTTTCATCAATATCAGTTTCATCAAATCAGTTTCATCAAAATCAGTTTCATCAAATCAGTTTCATCAATATCAGTTTCATCAAATCAGTTTCATCAATATCAGTTTCATCAAAATCAGTTTCATCAATATCAGTTTCATCAAAATCAGTTTCATCAAATCAGTTTCATCAAAATCAGTTTCATCAAATCAGTTTCATCAAAATCAGTTTAATCAAATCAGTTTCATCAAAATCAGTTTCATCAAATCAGTTTCATCAATATCAGTTTCATCAACATCAGTTTCATCAACATCAGTTTCATCAAATCAGTTTCATCAATATCAGTTTCATTAATATCAGTTTCATTAATATCAGTTTCATCAAATCAGTTTCATCAAAATCAGTTTCATCAAATCAGTTTCATCAATATCAGTTTCATCAAAATCAGTTTCATCAAAATCAGTTTCATCAATATCAGTTTCATCAAAATCAGTTTCATCAAATCAGTTTCATCAATATCAGTTTCATCAAAATCAGTTTCATCAAAATCAGTTTCATCAATATCAGTTTCATCAAAATCAGTTTCATCAAATCAGTTTCATCAATATCAGTTTCATCAAAATCAGTTTCATCAAAATCAGTTTCATCATTATCTGTTTCATCAAATCAGTTTCATCAAATCAGTTTCATCAAATCAGTTTCATCAAATCAGTTTCATCAAATCAGTTTCATCAAAATCAGTTTTATCAAAATCAGTTTAATCAATATCAGTTTCATCAAAATCAGTTTCATCAAAATCAGTTTCATCAAATCAGTTTAATCAATATCAGTTTCATCAAATCAGTTTAATCAATATCAGTTTCATCAATATCAGTTTCATCAAAATCAGTTTCATCAAATCAGTTTCATCAATATCAGTTTCATCAATGAAATATCAGTTTCATCAATGAAATATCAGTTTCATCAAAATCAGTTTTATCAAAATCAGTTTCATCAAATCAGTTTCATCAAAATCAGTTTAATCAAAATCAGTTTCATCAATATCAGTTTCATCAATATCAGTTTCATCAAATCAGTTTCATCAATATCAGTTTCATCAAAATCAGTTTCATCAAAATCAGTTTCATCAAATCAGTTTCATCAATATCAGTTTCATCAAAATCAGTTTCATCAATATCAGTTTCATCAAAATCAGTTTCATCAAATCAGTTTCATCAAAATCAGTTTCATCAAATCAGTTTCATCAAAATCAGTTTCATCAAATCAGTTTCATCAAAATCAGTTTCATCAAATCAGTTTCATCAAATCAGTTTCATCAAATCAGTTTCATCAATATCAGTTTCATCAAATCAGTTTCATCAAATCAGTTTCATCAAATCAGTTTCATCAAATCAGTTTCATTAAATCAGTTTCATCAAATATCAGTTTCATCAAATCAGTTTCATCAAAATCAGTTTCATCAAATCAGTTTCATCAATATCAGTTTCATCAAAATCAGTTTCATCAAAATCAGTTTCATCAATATCAGTTTCATCAAAATCAGTTTCATCAAAATCAGTTTCATCAATATCAGTTTCATCAAAATCAGTTTCATCAAATCAGTTTCATCAATATCAGTTTCATCAAAATCAGTTTCATCAAAATCAGTTTCATCAATATCAGTTTCATCAAAATCAGTTTCATCAAATCAGTTTCATCAATATCAGTTTCATCAAATCAGTTTCATCAAATCAGTTTCATCATATCAGTTTCATCAAATCAGTTTCATCAAATCAGTTTCATCAAAATCAGTTTCATCAAATCAGTTTCATCAAATCAGTTTCATCAAAATCAGTTTTATCAAAATCAGTTTAATCAATATCAGTTTCATCAAAATCAGTTTCATCAAAATCAGTTTCATCAAATCAGTTTAATCAATATCAGTTTCATCAAATCAGTTTAATCAATATCAGTTTCATCAATATCAGTTTCATCAAAATCAGTTTCATCAAATCAGTTTCATCAATATCAGTTTCATCATGAAATATCAGTTTCATCAAAATCAGTTTCATCAAATCAGTTTCATCAAAATCAGTTTCATAAATATCAGTTTCATCAAAATCAGTTTCATTAATATCAGTTTCATCGAAATCAGTTTCATCAAAATCAGTTTCATCAAATCCGTTTCATCAAAATCAGTTTCATCAAATCAGTTTCATCAAAATCAGTTTTATCAAATCAGTTTAATCAATATCAGTTTCATCAAAATCAGTTTCATCAAAATCAGTTTCATCAAATCAGTTTCATCAATATCAGTTTCATCAATATCAGTTTCATCAATATCAGTTTCATCAAAATCAGTTTCATCAATATCAGTTTCATCAAAATCAGTTTCATCAAAATCAGTTTCATCAAAATCAGTTTCATCAATATCAGTTTCATCAAAATCAGTTTCATCAAATCAGTTTCATCAATATCAGTTTCATCAAAATCAGTTTCATCAAAATCAGTTTCATCAATATCAGTTTCATCAAATCAGTTTCATCAAATCAGTTTCATCAAATCAGTTTCATCAAAATCAGTTTTATCAAAATCAGTTTCATCAAAATCAGTTTCATCAATATCAGTTTCATCAAATCAGTTTCATCAAATCAGTTTCATCAAAATCAGTTTCATCAAAATCAGTTTCATCAATATCAGTTTAATCAAAATCAGTTTCATCAAATCAGTTTCATCAAAATCAGTTTCATCAAATCAGTTTCATCAAAATCAGTTTCATTAATATCAGTTTCATCGAAATCAGTTTCATCAAAATCAGTTTCATCAAATCAGTTTCATCAAAATCAGTTTCATCAAAATCAGTTTCATCAATATCAGTTTTATCAAAATCAGTTTTTATCAAATCAGTTTAATCAATATCAGTTTCATCAAAATCAGTTTCATCAAATCAGTTTCATCAAAATCAGTTTCATCAAAATCAGTTTCATCAAAATCAGTTTCATCAAAATCAGTTTCATCAAAATCAGTTTCATCAAATCAGTTTCATCAAAATCAGTTTCATCAATATCAGTTTCATCAAAATCAGTTTCATCAATATCAGTTTCATCGAAATCAGTTTCATCAAAATCAGTTTCATCAAATCAGTTTCATCAAATCAGTTTCATCAAATCAGTTTCATCAAAATCAGTTTTATCAAAATCAGTTTTATCAAATCAGTTTAATCAATATCAGTTTCATCAAAATCAGTTTCATCAAAATCAGTTTCATCAAATCAGTTTCATCAATATCAGTTTCATCAATATCAGTTTCATCAAAATCAGTTTCATCAAATCAGTTTCATCAAATCAATTTCATCAAATCAGTTTCATCAAAATCAGTTTCATCAAATCAGTTTCATCAAAATCAGTTTCATCAAATCAGTTTCATCAAAATCAGTTTTATCAAAATCAGTTTAATCAATATCAGTTTCATCAAAATCAGTTTCATCAAATCAGTTTCATTAATATCAGTTTCATCAAAATCAGTTTCATTAATATCAGTTTCATCATATCAGTTTCATCAACATCAGTTTCATCAACATCAGTTTCATCAAATCAGTTTCATCAATATCAGTTTCATCAAATATCAGTTTCATCAAATATCAGTTTCATCAAATCAGTTTCATCAAAATCAGTTTCATCAAATCAGTTTCATCAATATCAGTTTCATCAAAATCAGTTTCATCAAAATCAGTTTCATCAATATCAGTTTCATCAAAATCAGTTTCATCAATATCAGTTTCATCAAAATCAGTTTCATCAAAATCAGTTTCATCAAAATCAGTTTCATCAAATCAGTTTCATCAAAATCAGTTTCATCAAATCAGTTTCATCAAATCAGTTTCATCAAAATCAGTTTCATCAAAATCAGTTTCATCAATATCAGTTTCATCAAATCAGTTTCATCAAATCAGTTTCATCAAATCAGTTTCATCAAAATCAGTTTTATCAAAATCAGTTTAATCAATATCAGTTTCATCAAAATCAGTTTCATCAAATCAGTTTCATCAAAATCAGTTTCATCAAAATCAGTTTCATCAAAATCAGTTTCATCAATATCAGTTTCATCAAAATCAGTTTCATCAAATCAGTTTCATCAAAATCAGTTTCATCAATATCAGTTTCATCAAAATCAGTTTCATTAATATCAGTTTCATCGAAATCAGTTTCATCAAAATCAGTTTCATCAAATCAGTTTCATCAAAATCAGTTTCATCAAATCAGTTTCATCAAAATCAGTTTTATCAAAATCAGTTTTATCAAAATCAGTTTAATCAATATCAGTTTCATCAAAATGAGTTTCATCAAATCAGTTTCATCAAATCAGTTTCATCAAAATCAGTTTCATCAAAATCAGTTTCATCAATATCAGTTTCATCAAAATCAGTTTCATCAAATCAGTTTCATCAAAATCAGTTTCATCAATATCAGTTTCATCAAAATCAGTTTCATCAAAATCAGTTTTCATCAAAATCAGTTTAATCAATATCAGTTTCATCAAAATCAGTTTCATCAAAATCAGTTTCATCAAATCAGTTTCATCAATATCAGTTTCATCAATATCAGTTTCATCAAATCAGTTTCATCAAAATCAGTTTCATCAAATCAATTTCATCAAATCAGTTTCATCAAAATCAGTTTCATCAAATCAGTTTCATCAAAATCAGTTTCATCAAATCAGTTTCATCAAAATCAGTTTTATCAAAATCAGTTTAATCAATATCAGTTTCATCAAAATCAGTTTCATCAAAATCAGTTTCATAATATCAGTTTCATTCATATCAGTTTCATCAAATCAGTTTCATCAAAATCAGTTTCATCAAATCAGTTTCATCAAAATCAGTTTCATCAATATCAGTTTCATCAAATCAGTTTCATCAAATCAGTTTCATCAAATCAGTTTCATCAAAATCAGTTTATCAAAATCAGTTTAATCAATATCAGTTTCATCAAAATCAGTTTCATCAAAATCAGTTTAATTAATATCAGTTTCATTCATATCAGTTTCATCAAATCAGTTTCATCAAAATCAGTTTCATCAAATCAGTTTCATCAAAATCAGTTTCATCAAATCAGTTTCATCAATATCAGTTTCATCAAAATCAGTTTCATCAAATCAGTTTCATTAATATCAGTTTCATCATATCAGTTTCATCAAATCAGTTTCATCAAAATCAGTTTCATCAAATCAGTTTCATCAAAATCAGTTTCATCAATATCAGTTTCATCAAAATCAGTTTCATCAAATCAGTTTCATCAAATCAGTTTCATCAAAATCAGTTTCATCAAATCAGTTTCATCAAATATCAGTTTCATCAAATCAGTTTCATCAAAATCAGTTTCATCAATATCAGTTTCATCAAATATCAGTTTCATCAATATCAGTTTCATCAAATCAGTTTCATCAAATATCAGTTTCATCAAAATCAGTTTCATTAATATCAGTTTCATCAAAATCAGTTTCATCAAAATCAGTTTCATCAATATCAGTTTCATCAAATCAGTTTCATCAAATCAGTTTCATCAAAATCAGTTTCATCAAATCAGTTTCATCAAAATCAGTTTCATCAAATCAGTTTCATCAAAATCAGTTTCATTAAAATCAGTTTCATCAATATCAGTTTCATCAAAATAGTTTCATCAAATCAGTTTCATCAATATCAGTTTCATCAATATCAGTTTCATCAAATCAGTTTCATCAAATCAGTTTCATCAAAATCAGTTTAATCAAAATCAGTTTCATCAATATCAGTTTCATCAAATCAGTTTCATCAAATCAGTTTCATCAAAATCAGTTTCATCAAAATCAGTTTCATCAAATCAGTTTCATCAAATCAGTTTCATCAAAATCAGTTTCATCAAATCAGTTTCATCAAATCAGTTTCATCAAATCAGTTTCATCAAATCAGTTTCATCAAAATCAGTTTCATCAAATCAGTTTCATCAAAATCAGTTTCATCAAATCAGTTTCATCAAATCAGTTTAATCAAATCAGTTTCATCAAAATCAGTTTCATCAAATCAGTTTCATCAAAATCAGTTTAATCAATATCAGTTTCATCAAAATCAGTTTCATCAAATCAGTTTCATTAATATCAGTTTCATCAAAATCAGTTTCATTAAATCAGTTTCATCAAATCAGTTTCATCAATATCAGTTTCATCAAATCAGTTTCATCAAATCAGTTTCATCAAATCAGTTTCATCAAAATCAGTTTCATCAAATCAGTTTCATCAATATCAGTTTAATCAAATCAGTTTCATCAATATCAGTTTCATCAAATCAGTTTCATCAAATCAGTTTCATCAAAATCAGTTTCATCAAATCAGTTTCATCAAAATCAGTTTCATCAAATCAGTTTCATCAAAACAGTTTAATCAAATCAGTTTCATCAAAATCAGTTTCATCAATATCAGTTTCATCAAATCAGTTTCATCAAAATCAGTTTCATCAAATCAGTTTCATCAAAATCAGTTTAATCAAATCAGTTTCATCAATATCAGTTTAATCAAATCAGTTTCATCAATATCAGTTTCATCAAATCAGTTTCATCAAATCAGTTTCATCAAAATCAGTTTCATCAAATCAGTTTCATCAAAATCAGTTTCATCAAATCAGTTTCATCAAATCAGTTTCATCAAATCAGTTTCATCAATATCAGTTTCATCAAATCAGTTTCATCAATATCAGTTTCATCAAATCAGTTTCATCAAATCAGTTTCATCAAAATCAGTTTCATCAAATCAGTTTCATCAAAATCAGTTTCATCAAATCAGTTTCATCAAATCAGTTTAATCAAATCAGTTTCATCAAAATCAGTTTCATCTATATCAGTTTCATCAAATCAGTTTCATCAAAATCAGTTTCATCAAATCAGTTTCATCAAAATCAGTTTAATCAAATCAGTTTTATCAATATCAGTTTAATCAAATCAGTTTCATCAATATCAGTTTCATCAAATCAGTTTCATCAAATCAGTTTCATCAAAATCAGTTTCATCAAATCAGTTTCATCAAAATCAGTTTCATCAAATCAGTTTCATCAAATCAGGTTAATCAAATCAGTTTCATCAAAATCAGTTTCATCAATATCAGTTTCATCAATATCAGTTTCATCAAATCAGTTTCATCAAATCAGTTTCATCAAAATCAGTTTCATCAAATCAGTTTCATCAAAATCAGTTTCATCAAATCAGTTTCATCAAATCAGTTTAATCAAATCAGTTTCATCAAAATCAGTTTCATCAATATCAGTTTCATCAAATCAGTTTCATCAAAATCAGTTTCATCAAATCAGTTTCATCAAAATCAGTTTCATCAAATCAGTTTCATCAATATCAGTTTAATCAAATCAGTTTCATCAATATCAGTTTCATCAAATCAGTTTCATCAAATCAGTTTCATCAAAATCAGTTTCATCAAATCAGTTTCATCAAAATCAGTTTCATCAAATCAGTTTCATCAAATCAGTTTAATCAAATCAGTTTCATCAAATCAGTTTCATCAAATCAGTTTCATCAAATCAGTTTCATCAAAATCAGTTTCATCAAATCAGTTTCATCAAAATCAGTTTCATCAAATCAGTTTCATCAAATCAGTTTCATCAAATCAGTTTCATCAAAATCAGTTTCATCAATATCAGTTTCATCAAATCAGTTTCATCAAAATCAGTTTCATCAAATCAGTTTCATCAAAATCAGTTTCATCAAATCAGTTTCATCAAAATCAGTTTCATCAAATCAGTTTCATCAAATCAGTTTCATCAAATCAGTTTCATCAAATCAGTTTCATCAAATCAGTTTAATCAAATCAGTTTCATCAATATCAGTTTAATCAAATCAGTTTCATAAATCAGTTTCATCAATATCAGTTTCATCAAATCAGTTTCATCAAAATCAGTTTCATCAAAATCAGTTTCATCAAAATCAGTTTCATCAAATCAGTTTCATCAAAATCAGTTTCATCAAATCAGTTTCATCAAAATCAGTTTCATCAAAATCAGTTTCATCAATATCAGTTTCATCAAATCAGTTTCATCAAATCAGTTTCATCAAAATCAGTTTCATTAATATCAGTTTCATCAAAATCAGTTTCATCAAATCAGTTTCATCAATATCAGTTTCATCAAATCAGTTTCATCAAATCAGTTTCATCAAAATCAGTTTCATCAAATCAGTTTCATCAAAATCAGTTTCATCAAAATCAGTTTCATCAAAATCAGTTTCATCAAATCAGTTTCATCAAAATCAGTTTCATCAAAATCAGTTTCATCAAAATCAGTTTCATCAAATCAGTTTCATCAAAATCAGTTTCATCAAATCAGTTTCATCAAAATCAGTTTCATCAAAATCAGTTTCATCAATATCAGTTTCATCAAATCAGTTTCATCAAATCAGTTTCATCAAAATCAGTTTCATTAATATCAGTTTCATCAAAATCAGTTTCATCAAATCAGTTTCATCAATATCAGTTTCATCAAATCAGTTTCATCAAATCAGTTTCATCAAAATCAGTTTCATCAAATCAGTTTCATCAAAATCAGTTTAATCAAATCAGTTTCATCAAATCAGTTTAATCAAATCAGTTTCATCAAAATCAGTTTCATCAATATCAGTTTCATCAAATCAGTTTCATCAAAATCAGTTTCATCAAATCAGTTTCATCAAAATCAGTTTCATCAAATCAGTTTCATCAATATCAGTTTAATCAAATCAGTTTCATCAATATCAGTTTCATCAAATCAGTTTCATCAAATCAGTTTCATCAAAATCAGTTTCATCAAATCAGTTTCATCAAAATCAGTTTCATCAAATCAGTTTCATCAAATCAGTTTAATCAAATCAGTTTCATCAAAATCAGTTTCATCAATATCAGTTTCATCAAATCAGTTTCATCAAAATCAGTTTCATCGAATCAGTTTCATCAAAATCAGTTTCATCAAATCAGTTTCATCAATATCAGTTTAATCAAATCAGTTTCATCAATATCTGTTTCATCAAATCAGTTTCATCAAATCAGTTTCATCAAAATCAGTTTCATCAAATCAGTTTCATCAAAATCAGTTTCATCAAATCAGTTTCATCAAATCAGTTTAATCAAATCAGTTTCATCAAAATCAGTTTCATCAATATCAGTTTCATCAAATCAGTTTCATCAAAATCAGTTTCATCAAATCAGTTTCATCAAAATCAGTTTCATCAAATCAGTTTCATCAAATCAGTTTCATCAAATCAGTTTCATCAAAATCAGTTTCATCAAATCAGTTTCATCAAATCAGTTTCATCAAATCAGTTTCATCAAATCAGTTTCATCAAATCAGTTTCATCAAAATCAGTTTCATCAATATCAGTTTCATCAAATCAGTTTCATCAAAATCAGTTTCATCAAATCAGTTTCATCAAAATCAGTTTCATCAAATCAGTTTCATCAATATCAGTTTAATCAAATCAGTTTCATCAATATCAGTTTCATCAAATCAGTTTCATCAAATCAGTTTCATCAAAATCAGTTTCATCAAATCAGTTTCATCAAAATCAGTTTCATCAAATCAGTTTCATCAAATCAGTTTCATTAATATCACTTATACCAAGTGCAGACCAGCTGAAAGTGAGATAATGATGTTTAAACAAACCCAATGATGACGGAGATCTAACGGCAGCAGGTCAAGTGTTTCAGTCTGTTGGGGCTTTGAACATGAACGCTCTTCTGCCAATCCAGAGGGGACAGAGAAATACATCTGAACAGAATGTCTAACTTGATGATTTGGTGAGTAGGGTACAACATACTGCTTTAACTAAGGGGGATAGTTAAGATAAATGCATTTAAATATCAGCTGGAACCAATAAGCGTCTTCTTACATTTAAAGAAGGCCATTTCAGTTGGTTATACATTGTGCAGTGATGTGTACGAAGAGGACAACCAAGAACACATCTGCATAGTCTGCTGTCGGCTGTGTTGAGTGGAGCAAGATCTGATGTATGTGCATTTTGGTGGACAACATCTCAACAGTCCATAATCGGAAGAATACGTTGAGAAGCAATTCTCTTTCGGACACTGAGCGTAAAACAATTGCGAGAGCGATGTAAAACACAGATTCCGTGATGGACTTTTTGTATTACATGCTTTATATGTAGTTTAAATGAAAGTTCAGAGTCTAGCCACACACCAAGATATTTAAAGCTACCAACGTTATGCAGAGAAGTGCCATCCTTACATGTTGTTACTGCATTAGGTTTGGATCTGAGCTTCTGCCTGCTACCAAAGACCATGGTGTAAGATTTAGTTTTGTTGAGCAGTAGTTTATTGTGTGATAGCCAGTCCTGTAAGATATTAAAATCCGATTGGAGAGAGATCTGAATTTGTGAAAAGTCTGATTTGGATGTGTATATGACAGTGTCATCAGCATAAAGGTGAGAACAACAATGAATGAGACAAGAAGATAAATCATTTATGTAAATAGAGAACAGAAGTGGGCCCAGAGTTGATCCTTGGGGTACACCCTTTGGTTGGATCAACAGGTCAGACTGTTTTCCATTAACAACCACACATTGCTTTCTACTGGGACGGTACGAGTTAAACCATAACACTGGGTTATTAGAAAGGCCGTGAAGTTTATCCAAGAGCAGATATCGATCAACGAGATCAAAGGCTTTTGTCAAGTCAATACAAATGGCGCCTGTGAGTTCACCATCATCTGCAGCAGAGTACAAGTCATTCGGTCATGTAAGTAGGGCAGTTGTTGTGGAGTGATTAGGCCTGAAGCCAGATTGAACCGGAGATACAATATAAGTATTGAGATCAGGTGACAGTTGATTATAAACTTTGGAAATAGAGAAGATTATAGAGATTGGTCTATCATTATCTGTATCACGTAAAGCACCACCTTTATGCCGTGGAGTGATGCGTGCACATTTCCAAATAGTCGGCAACTCACAGGTGGACAAAGACCGGTCGAACCAATCAGCAAATCAGCAAGTGGGACATGAGAATATGGGACGCCAGTTTTATGAACCTGTTTTCTACACCATCGAGTCCTGCACTGCCTTCCACCTTTAGTTCAGTGATAGCATTATGAACGTGGTGCGGGAGAATCTTCTTCAAAGAAAAATAACTGTCAGTATGAGTTACTATTAGAAATACCAGTCGTCAGAGAGGAGCCAGATGCTGATTACACATCTGGGCAATGGATGACGGGTCATGACTTATTGTATCAGCAGTTCTTATTTTATTAATAGAATGTTTACCCGATTTATTTAAAATGGATTTAATTTTAGTCCAAAGGTGCGTGGGATTCTTAAAGTCCGATGGAGAGATTCTTTATAGTAGTTGGATTTAGCATTTCGTGTTTTGGTTTCACTCAGATTTCGGAGATGCCTGAATACTTCCCAATCGGCTATAGTTCTTGAATGACGATGAGTTCAGAATTGATCCAAGGGCGATGTTGACCTTTGACCTTAACCGTTCTCACAGGTGCACGTTTGTTCATGACACCAGTGAGCTCTTTGTGCAGAACACCCCAAGCGTCTTGTGCAAAAGAACTGGCAGTGTGAGTTACTATTAGAAATACCAGTCGTCAGAGAGGAGGGTGGACACGAAGCCAGATGCTGATTACAGATTTAGGCAATGGATGACGGGTCATGAATGATTGTATCAGCAGTTCTCACGAATAGTCGATAGTGTACCCTCTCTGAGGCACAGCGGACACCAAGCTCTCAGAGCAGGTCTTGACCAGGCCGGCTCAGGTCTCTTGAGGGGTTTGGCCCATTCTAGCTGATTGGTTGATCAGGTGTGGCTTGAAAGCTGATTGGTTGATTAGATGTGGCTTGAAAGCTGATTGGTTGATTAGGTGTGGCTTGAAAGCTGATTGGTTGATCAGGTGTGGCTTGAAAGCTGATTGGTTGATCAGGTGTGGCTTGAAAGCTGATTGGTTGATCAGGTGTGGCTTGAAAGCTGATTGGTTGATCAGGTGTGGTTTGAAAGCTGATTGGTTGATCAGGTGTGGCTTGAAAGCTGATTGGTTGATCAGGTGTGGCTTGAAAGCTGATTGGTTGATCAGGTGTGGCTTGAAAGCTGATTGGTTGATCAGGTGTGGCTTGAAAGCTGATTGGTTGATCAGGTGTGGCTTGAAAGCTGATTGGTTGATCAGGTGTGGCTTGAAAGCTGATTGGTTGATTGGCTGATATTCTTGACCAACCCATTTGTCACTATATTTGATATAAAGCCTAAAAACTTATTTTATTTTCCAAAAAGTACCAAAAGTTACTAAATGTTTGGTGAATGTTTGATTGTATCACGTGTCATCCATGCTGGAAACATTGGGAAGAATGTTAGGAAGATGTCCCGTAACTCGTGGGGCCAATCGTTTTGAGATCTGAAGGAAGGTTGAGCTCTGGGATGAAACTGATCTCAGAGCCTCCTGGTCGTCTTCTGGAGAGATGACAGAGGTCACACGTTCTGCCTCGATGCTCCTCCTCTCCGTCACACCGCCCTCCTGAAGTCCCACGTGATCAACATCGATGTCCATCACATGCTGGTTTCAGCCCTCATCGTAATGTTGACCTGTTTCTTAGATTAGGCTCGAGGAGAACCCCGATAGATTTATGAAATGTCTTTATTTAATAAATCTATTTTTTTATTTTGTCTCTGTGTCTTTTGACTCTTTAAAGTAGAGACACTACATACTGATATACACCTGAACACCAGCAGGAGAGGACTCTTTAAAGTAGAGACACTACATACTGATATACACCTGAACACCAGCAGGAGAGGACTCTTTAAAGTAGAGACACCACATACTGATATACACCTGAACACCAGCAGGAGAGGACTCTTTAAAGTAGAGACACTACATACTGATATACACCTGAACATCAGCAGGAGAGGACTCTTTAAAGTAGAGACACCACATACTGATATACACCTGAACACCAGCAGGAGAGGACTCTTTAAAGTAGAGACACTACATACTGATATACACCTGAACATCAGCAGGAGAGGACTCTTTAAAGTAGAGACACTCCATACTGATATACACCTGAACATCAGCAGAGAGGACTCTTTAAAGTAGAGACACTCCATACTGATATACACCTGAACATCAGCAGGAGAGGACTCTTTAAAGTAGAGACACTCCATACTGATATACACCTGAACATCAGCAGGAGAGGACTCTTTAAAGTAGAGACACTCCATACTGATATACACCTGCACATCAGCAGGAGAGGACTCTTTAAAGTAGAGACACTCCATACTGATATACACCTGAACATCAGCAGGAGAGGACTCTTTAAAGTAGAGACACTCCATACTGATATACACCTGAACATCAGCAGGAGAGGACTCTTTAAAGTAGAGACACTACATACTGATATACACCTGAACATCAGCAGGAGAGGACTCTTTAAAGTAGAGACACTCCATACTGATATACACCTGAACATCAGCAGGAGAGGACTCTTTAAAGTAGAGACACTCCATACTGATATACACCTGAACATCAGCAGGAGAGGACTCTTTAAAGTAGAGACACTACATACTGATATACACCTGAACATCAGCAGGAGAGGACTCTTTAAAGTAGAGACACTCCATACTGATATACACCTGAACATCAGCAGGAGAGGACTCTTTAAAGTAGAGACACTCCATACTGATATACACCTGAACATCAGCAGGAGAGGACTCTTTAAAGTAGAGACACTCCATACTGATATACACCTGAACATCAGCAGGAGAGGACTCTTTAAAGTAGAGACACTACATACTGTTATACACCTGAACATCAGCAGGAGAGGACTCTTTAAAGTAGAGACACTACATACTGATATACACCTGAACATCAGCAGGAGAGGACTCTTTAAAGCAGAGACACTACATACTGATATACACCTGAACATCAGCGGGAGAGGACTCTTTAAAGCAGAGACACTACATACTGATATACACCTGAACATCAGCGGGAGAGGACTCTTTAAAGTAGAGACACTACATACTGATATACACCTGAACACCAGCAGGAGAGGACTCTTTAAAGCAGAGACACTACATACTGATATACACCTGAACATCAGCAGGAGAGGACTCTTTAAAGTAGAGACACTACATACTGATATACACCTGAACATCAGCAGGAGAGGACTCTTTAAAGTAGAGACACTACATACTGATATACACCTGAACACCAGCAGGAGAGGACTCTTTAAAGCAGAGACACTACATACTGATATACACCTGGACATCATCAGGAGAGGACTCTTTAAAATAGAGACACTACATACTGATATACACCTGAACATCAGCAGGAGAGGAGTCTTTAAAGCAGAGACACTACATACTGATATACACCTGAACATCAGCAGGAGAGGACTCTTTAAAGCAGAGACACTACATACTGATATACACCTGAACATCAGCGGGAGAGGACTCTTTAAAGTAGAGACACTACATACTGATATACACCTGAACACCAGCAGGAGAGGACTCTTTAAAGCAGAGACACTACATACTGATATACACCTGAACATCAGCAGGAGAGGACTCTTTAAAGTAGAGACACTACATACTGATATACACCTGAACATCAGCAGGAGAGGACTCTTTAAAGTAGAGACACTACATACTGATATACACCTGAACACCAGCAGGAGAGGACTCTTTAAAGCAGAGACACTACATACTGATATACACCTGGACATCATCAGGAGAGGACTCTTTAAAATAGAGACACTACATACTGATATACACCTGAACATCATCAGGAGAGGACTCTTTAAAATAGAGACACTACATACTGATATACACCTGAACACCAGCAGGAGAGGACTCTTTAAAGCAGAGACACTACATACTGATATACACCTGAACATCAGCAGGAGAGGACTCTTTAAAGTAGAGACACTTTAAAAAAACAACAAAACATTCCCTTTTTGATGCGTTTATTGTTAAAAAGTATAAATGCATTAAGAACCTGAACGACACACAGTTTAGTTCACGTTGACTTTATAAAATGGTCGTTTATTGTTGTTGCGTCACACCCGGCACCACCAGGCGTTCAGCAGGGATGTTGCCACGGCGACAGCGAGCAGGGGCGTTACCGCGGGAACCCCGTTGTCAGGGGCGGAGTTACAGAGGTTGGAGCTGCAGCACCGATAGGTGAAGCTGGAAAGAGCCGGAAACATCTGGGAGAGGCGGGAGTTATCACAGTCTGTGTAGCGGAGACACTGACGGATCGTCTTCCCTCCTGTAGAGAGACACTTCATTAATATATATATATATATACATAACATGTACACACAGTACACACACACACAGTACTGTAATGACATGTACACACAGTACTGTAATAACATGTACACACAGTGCTGTAATAACATGTACACACAGTACTGTAATAACATGTACACACAGTACATACACACAGTACTGTAATAACATGTACACAGTACATACACACAGTACTGTAATAACATGTACACACAGTACATACACACACAGTACTGTAATAACATGTACACAGTACATGTACACACAGTACACACACAGTACTGTAATAACATGTACACACAGTACACACACAGTACTGTAATAACATGTACACACAGTACACACACACATTGTACTGTAATAACATGTACACACAGTACTCTCTCACTGAGGGAGATGGGTACTACACTACTCTATGTACATGTTAGTACAGTAATAAGATGTTAGTAAGTCAATGTTAAAATGTTTATGATCTGTCCTAAGGCTAGCAAATATAGGGAGAATAACAGAGGCCCCAAGACAGAGCCCTGCGGGACACCACAGGACAGCGGAGAGGAGTCTGACACAAAGTCTCCCATCGAGACGGTGAACCTTCCGTCAGCAAGATATGATGCAAACCAGTCTCGTGCCATGCCAGATGTGCCCACCCAGTCACGTAACCTCTTGATCAGGATATGGTGGTCAAGCGTAGGTCAAGAAGTACTAACGCAGAGCAATCACCCACATCCGAAGCCCTCAGGGTGTCGTTAGAAACCCTCAGGAGAGCCCCGACTGGAACTTATCGTAAATATTGTGCCTCTCCGGTGCAGCAGTGAGTTGGTTGGCCGCGACCTTCTCTCGAGCTTTTGACAGAAATGGCAAATGGCCTGTGCTTCATCCGGTCTCTACGGCCCCTCAAAGCGCTTTACAGACTACATGTCGTTCACCCGTTCACGCAGAGCAGTGCTCCTACTCTAGGACCTAACATTCACACACCGTCGGCCATCGGGAGCAACTCAGGGTTAAGTGTCTCGCCCAAGGATACATCGACATGTTGGCTGCATGGGCTGGGATCGAACCCACAACCTTCTGGTGGAAAGACGCACTCCCTCGCAGCCGCAGTCGCCCAGAGAGGGGAGATGTAGGCCTGTAGTTCAGAGCTGGGTCTCAGCTCGTGTTCTTCCAGATGGGCTGAGGAGTGGCTTCACACAGGAAGACAGAGGAAGGATCGCGAACAGCTGGTCAGCTTTATAAAATAGGGAAGTTGGTTTTACATTCAGAGGGCAGGAAGACGGCTGCATTCTCCTAATCAAATCCATCGTGTACTAAGCAGAGTACTTCTCTGTTAGTACACAGAGTACTGGAGTACTTCTCACCTCTCTCACTGAGGGAGATGCAGGAGTCCTCGCAGGTACAGGTACATGTTAGTACACAGAGTACACAGAGTACTCACCTCTCTCACTGAGGGAGATGCAGGAGTCCTCGCAGGTA
>JAULUE010000143.1:0-22031 GCA_036324585.1 Champsocephalus esox | reverse complement strand
TTCTTAGTGCTAATTCATACGCTTGGTGTTAGAGTTGTGTTTTGTTTCGGTAGAAATGGTTCATATCGTCAGTTAGCTGGGATGTTAAGAGCACTCCATGAAATATAACAAAAAGTGTATCTCGAGCCGGTTTCTCAAACTTACCTACCCCACCTTTAAGTGTTCATATATATATCAAGACTGAATCTAACTAGATGTTGTTCTTCTCTAGAGGGCAATTCTGCACAATCACTGAGTTTAAGTCTCTACTGGATTTATTTGTATGCGTAATGGATCAGAGTTTTTTTTTAACTGTAATGGCTTGAAATCGCCTTTTTAATTTAACCAGATCTTTATTTCGCTACCCTTTTCCTGTTTTTTTAGGAGTGCTAGAAGCGAAGGAATTTTAAAATGAAGGTAATTGTTTTGCCCCTAGAGGCTAGACTTTGCCTAAAAAAAACTATACTACTACTACTACTACTACTACTACTACACTATACTAACGATACTCTAGCCGCTTAAGACATTTTAAAATGAAGGTAATTGGCCTAAAAAGATGTCAAGGCTGCCTTCTCTGTAGTCGTCGGGGACATCTGGGACCATACGAGAAAGGAAATTCATGAATTTTCTCCACCGTGGTGTTTTCAAGGCGGCTATCTCCTGAACACAACGTTCTTTCAGTTGTTGGAGTTCACGGATTCTCTCAAGCAAAGTGACTATCTCTGCATCTGTCACGGATGAGTGAAGGAAGCAGGACCCAAATGCAGATAACTTTTGAGAAACCCTTTATTTCAAGGATAAATTACAAGGACAGAACAGAACACTCACCGGTGAACTCCGTCACCAACAAACAATGACCCAACACTGAACACAGAAAGAGACGAGACTAAATACAAGAAGAGGTAATCAAGACAATGAGAAACAGCCGGGCAGGGGAGGAGAAACAAAAGGACAACAGGTGAACTCAATCGGGTAATCAGGGAGGGAAACAGACAGAAAGCAGACAGGCAGGAAACGGGGGTGAACACTTAACACAATAAGACCAGAAACCCAAAGACAAGAAAAACACCAACACAGACAAAACTACCAACGTGACATAACATGTGAATTGTGACAGAACCCCCCCCTCAAGGGACGGATCCCAGACGTCCCTAAAAAAAACAAAACACAAAAGTCCAAAACCCCAAGCAGGGTGGGCGGAGGGGGTCCGGAGGACGGGTCTTGGGCTGACAGCCCAGGAACACAGCGGAGGACCAGGAAGGGGTCTCGGGCGGACGGCCCGGGGGGACAGGTACAGTCCAAAAAGGGGGATTCGGGCGGACGGCCCGGGGGCAAGGCAGAGGACCAGGAACGGGTCTCGGGCGGACGGCCCGGGGGCAAGGCAGAGGACCAGGAACGGGTCTCGGGCGGACGGCCCGGGGGTAAGGTAGAAGCCGAGAAGGTGGACTCGGGCGGACGGCCCGGGGGCAAGACAGAGTCCAAGGTGGGGGTTATGGAGGAGCGAAGACCACCGCGGCCGGGAAAGTCAGGGGGCCGGGCTCGAGGGTGAAGGCCGTGGCTCTCAGGGGACCGGGATTGAGGGTGAAGACTCCGGCTCTCAGAGGGCCGGGCTCGAGGGCGAAGACCGCGGCTGTCAGGGGGCCGGGCACGAGGGCGAGGGCCGCGGCTCTCAGGGGGCCGGGATTGAGGGTGAAGACTCCGGCTCTCAGAGGGCCGGGCTCGAGGGCGAAGACCGCGGCTCTCAGGGGGCCGGGCTCGAGCCGGTGTCGACCGGACAGAATCAGGAGGCCGGGCAAGAAGGCGCTGATGGGCCAGCTCCGGAGATCGGGCAGGACACGGTGTCGGCCGGACAGAAACCGGAGC
Organism: Champsocephalus esox; assembly: GCA_036324585.1. Lineage (NCBI taxonomy): Eukaryota > Metazoa > Chordata > Actinopteri > Perciformes > Channichthyidae > Champsocephalus > Champsocephalus esox. The sequence goes on along the minus strand of JAULUE010000143.1, from coordinate 20,189 downwards.
CGGTCGGACAGGCTTCGGCAGGATCTCCCACGGAAAAGGACCAGGAGTTGGCAGGAACCCCGGCGAGACCGGTGATGGACATGGGGCTGGCCGGGCCCCTGGTAGAACCTCCAACGGCACGGGATATAGGGTTGGCAGGACCCCCGGCAGGGGAGTAGACGGCGGGACCTCCAACGGCACAGGACACAGGGTTGGCAGGACCCCCGGCAGGGGAGTAGACGGCGGGACCTCCAACGGCACAGGACACAGGGTTGGCAGGACCCCCGGCAGGGGAGTAGACGGCGGGACCTCCAACGGCACAGGACACAGGGTTGGAAGGACCCCCGGCAGGGGAGTAGACGGCGGGACCTCCAACGGCAAAGGACACAGGGTTGTCAGGACCCCCGGCAGGGGAGTAGACGGCGGGACCTCCAACGGGACAGGACAAAGGGTTGGCAGGACCCCCGGCAGGAGAGTAGTCGGCGGGGCCTCCAACGGGACAGAAGAAAGGGTTGGCAGGACCCCCGGCAGGGGAGTAGACGGCGGGACCTCCAACGGCACAGGACACAGGGTTGGCAGGACCCCCGGCAGGGGAGTAGACGGCGGGACCTCCAACGGCACAGGACACAGGGTTGGCAGGACCCCCGGCAGAAGAGTATTCTGCGGGACCTCCAACGGGACAGGAGAAAGGGTTGGCAGGACCCCCGGCAGGGGAGTAGACGGCGGGACCTCCAACGACACAGGACACAGGGTTGGAAGGACCCCCAGCGGAACCTCCAACAACACTTGCGTAGGGGCTTGAATTGGGACTGGAGAGGGAACTCGAGCGGAGACTTGAGAGGGGACTCGAGAGGAGACTGGAGAGGGGACTCCAGAGGGGACTAGAGAAGGGAACACGAGAGGGGACTTGAGAGGGGAACTAGAGAGGGGACTCGAGGAGGGACTAAAGGAGGGCCTAACGGAGGGACTAAAGGAGGGAACTGGAGAGGGAACTTGAGATGGAAACAGAGAGGGAACTCGAACAGAGACTAAAGAGGGAACTAGAGGAGATACTAGAGGAGGGACTGGAAGAGTAACTAGAGAAGGGAACTTGAGAGGGAACTCGAGAGGGAAACTAGAGAGGGGACTCGAGGAGGGACTAAAGGAGGGAACTCGAGAGGGAACTGGAGATGGAAACAGAGAGGGGACTCGAGAAGGGACTACAGAGGGGACTAGAGGAGTAACTAGAGAAGGGAACTCGAGAGGGGAACTAGAGAGGGGACTCGAGGAGGGACTAAAGGAGGGAACTGGAGAGGGGACTCGAGGGGAAACTGGAGAGGGAACTTGAGATGGAAAGAGAGAGGGGACTCGAACAGAGACTAAAGAGGGGACTAGAGGAGAGACTAGAGGAGGGACTGGAAGAGTAACTAGAGAAGGGAACTTGCGAGGGAACTCGAGAGGGAAACTAGAGAGGGGACTCGAGGAGGAACCATAGGAGGGAACTGGAGATGGAAACAGAGAGGGGACTCGAGAAGGGACTACAGAGGGGACTAGAGGAGAGACTAGAGGAGGGACTGGAAGAGTAACTAGAGAAGGGAACTTGCGAGGGAACTCGAGAGGGAAACTAGAGAGGGGACTCGAGGAGGAACCATAGGAGGGAACTGGAGATGGAAACAGAGAGGGGACTCGAGAAGGGACTACAGAGGGGACTAGAGGAGAGACTGGAGGAGCAACCAGAGAAGGGAACTCGAGAGGGAATCCAAAGAGGGGACTCGAGGAGGAACCAGAGGAGGGAACCCGAGATGGGACTGTGGCAGCTGGGACCAGCTCTGGGTCTGGAACCAAGGCAGCTGGGGTCGGGACCATGGCTGCTGGGGCCAGAACTGGGGCTGAAACCATGGCTGCAGGGACCGGAATTGAAGCCAGCATCATGGCTGTTGAAGCCAGAATCCTGTCTATAAGATTCAGCTCTGAAGCCGGAAACATGGCTGTAAAGGGCGCTCTTGGAGCCGGGACCATGGCCGCTGGGGCCGGCCCTGGAGCTGGAAACATGGCTGTATGATCCAGGTCTGGAGCCTGGATCATGACTGTGTGGGGCGGTCTTGGAGCCGGAAACATGGCTGCGGGAGCGTGTACTGGGGCAGGAACCATGGCTGCTGGGGCCTGTACCGGGACTGGAACCATGGCTGCTGGGGCCCGTACCGGGACTGGAACCATGGCTGCTGGGGCCCGGGCTCCTTGTCTGGCCTTGCGACGACTCCTCTTAGCAGCCGCCTGAATACTCCGTGGGCCTCCATAAGCCTGACGAGTTCCAGCGTATGACTCCAGAACAGGAGCAGGAACTGGGGCAGAAGCATGGGTTGACCCCAGACGGACCACTCCGAGACGTCTGAAATCAGCAGGCTGGAAAACACACCTCCAGAGGAAGTCCAACATCCAGTCAGGCAAGTATTTCACCAAGTCGGGCTTCTCCATCGCCAACCGGTGCGCCTCTACCAGAGCGGCCTCCTTCAGCCGAACACTGGACGCTTCCTTCCACCAATCGTAGCAACATTCCAAAGGAAAAGAGAAAAGTTGCAGCTCCACCTCAAAAGGATCGTCTGCTGGGTCCATTTCAGGTTGGGTCATTCTGTCACGGATGAGTGAAGGAAGCAGGACCCAAATGCAGATAACTTTTGAGAAACCCTTTATTTCAAGGATAAATTACAAGGACAGAACAGAACACTCACCGGTGAACTCCGTCACCAACAAACAATGACCCAACACTGAACACAGAAAGAGACGAGACTAAATACAAGAAGAGGTAATCAAGACAATGAGAAACAGCCGGGCAGGGGAGGAGAAACAAAAGGACAACAGGTGAACTCAATCGGGTAATCAGGGAGGGAAACAGACAGAAAGCAGACAGGCAGGAAACGGGGGTGAACACTTAACACAATAAGACCAGAAACCCAAAGACAAGAAAAACACCAACACAGACAAAACTACCAACGTGACATAACATGTGAATTGTGACAGCATCCTTCTCCTCAACAAAACGTTCCTTCTGTTGTTCCAGTTCGTGGTTTCTCTCATGCAAAACTACTATCTCTGCATTTTTCACCTCAACACAACACATCCTCACTCCCAGGTCGGCCTATGTTGACGTTATGTCAAGTCCCCTGCCGGCTTTTTCCAACGCAAGGGGGGGGGCCTTAGCGTCCATTTTCAACGCCAGGGGGGGGGGCCTTAGCGTCCATTTTCAACGCCAGGGGGGGGGGCCTTAGCGTCCATTTTCAACGCAAGGGGGGGGGCCCTTAGCGTCCATATTCAGCTTTCCGGGATGTCCATGTGCTTCTATGGACGCTCATGTAAGCACGGCATTCGTTTGTGTCAACTGCCCTTAAAGGCAATGAAGACACTACACTACCCAGAATCCCCAGCTATCGTTTGGACTACACCATGTGCTCTGTTTGGCAAACCCCGTGATCGTCCTCAAGCTCTGTGATTGGAGAGTGTGCTCCGAGGGTTACCGAGCCTCGAACAGCACTTGAAATGGGATGGAACCACGGCAGACTGTTCAAAACTGGATTTGAACGGGTCCACCGCGTCCCCCCCCCTCCCCCACCCTGTCCCCAGAACTACACATGCTGGCTATTCTGTTTCGCAACATGTTCTCTATGGCACGTCTCTACTGGGAGTTGTAGTTTTAAAAGACGTGTTCGTATTTCCCATAATAAGAAGTTGCCAGTATTAAACTGTGTACATCCCTGGAGGTTTAGGGGACAGGAAACACTCACATTTAAAACATATAATTAATAAATGGGTGAAAATTGCTTGTGCCCATAATGGGCAGCATTAATATATATACACACATGCCAGCTAAGGTCAGAAGAGCTTTATTTAACAGCTGACTTATGTTTGTGACCCCTCCTGTTGTTAATTGATAACATTACATTACATTACATTAATTGATAAGCCTGAAACATGCACTTGTCAAGGTTCAGAGGCACATTTTGCAAATATGGCAGTAGCCATCGATCAGCTTAAGATAAGATATACTTTATTGATCCCAAGTTGGAACATTTGCGTTACATCATAGTATACATACAACATAGTTAACATTGCTGGAGGTATGCACACATATTGATAGATGTCTTGTAATGCACTATTGAGGAACCTGCGACCCAAGTTTTTCATTCAGTGCAGAACTACACCACAGTTGTGTAGGCCTATATGATATGTCAATAAACCTTAGAACATCTTGAAATCTTGAACGGGATGTGCAAAATAGTCATTATATACAGTCTTTAATTAACTATTAGTAGAGAATAACGAGTAATGAATATACTTTATAGGGATTCTATTAATATCTAATAATAAAAATAATGAAATTCAATAACATGCTTTAACCACCAGGTGTCCCTTTATATCAGCTGTGCACCTTTATGGTGTAAATACAGCCTATCTACCAATTGGATCAAATATAAAAGTGAGCCGAATTAGTGTTGATACTGCAAGGAGACGCATTGTGTGAAAAGAAATGTAAGATGTTGTTTAATGGCTGATATATTTATGATCCACGTCACGTTTTCAGTTCCTCATGTTTGTCTTCTCATCAGGGCTCTATAAATACAGAACTGCGGCAGATATGTAATATTTAATGCAGCCGAACCGTGTATTACAATGCCGTTATGTGATGACTTTCAAGGAGAAAAGCAAGAGCACTCGGAATAAGGTATTATTTTATTTTTTTCAAATATTTTCGGTCTGTTTCCGGTATTTGTTAATGACGATGTGCTGTGAGATGTGAGACTGGAATTGCACAGGGGGAAATAACGTATCTTTAGATGCGGATTTTGTTAAACTAATATGTTTAGGCTGTGGACCAACACTATACATTGACGGGAAGGGGGTAGCAATAAAGATAACACCATTAAACAGTTGCACAACATAACAGAAATAATATCGATAGCAGCGTCCCTAGCAACCACCTTGGTAACAATGAAAACGTTGGACGCAATTTCCTGAAGTAATCTTCGTAATAACTAGCAAACTAAAGATCATGTACATCCACTGCACACATAATCTGAAATAACAACTCATATTTCTCGCATCAAATGACATCAAAACGCATTTGAATGGCCAAACTAACTTTAAAATAGGCATTTTACACCCAGAATAAAACGAAGTTCGGCCATGTTTTCTTTTTCTGCAGGGAGAAATCACGTGACGTCAAACAGAGCACATGGTGTAGGCCAAACGATAGCTGGGGATTCTGGGTAGTGTAGTGTCTTCATTGCCTTTAAGGGCAGTTGACACAAACGAATGCCGTGCTTACATGAGCGTCCATAGAAGCACATGGACATCCCGGAAAGCTGAACATGGACGCTAAGGGCCCCCCCCCTCGCGTTGAAAATGGACGCTAAGGCCCCCCCCCTTGCGTTGAAAATGGACGCTAAGGCCCCCCCCCTGGCGTTGAAAATGGACGCTAAGGCCCCCCCCCTTGCGTTGGAAAAAGCCGGCAGGGGACTTGACATAACGTCAACATCTAATGGCCCACACTACACTTTACCATAGCAATGTTGTGCAATACACCAGGATAAACTGAAGTGTTTTTAGTCATGATTAGTGCAGATATCAGCAGGAGAAATCACATGACGTCAGACAGGCACATGTGTACGCGGTGCTACAATCGCTGGGGAATCCATGAGAGTGGACGTTCTCTGCATTGCCTTTAAGGGCGTCGACCCAAACGAATGCCCGTGCTTCCTGAGCGTCCATAGAAGCACATGGACATCCCGTACAAAGCTGACCATGGACGCTAAGGGCCCCCCCCTTGCGTTGAAAATGGACGCTAAGGCCCCCCCCCCTTGCGTTGAAAATGGACGCTAAGGCCCCCCCCCCTTGCGTTGGAAAAAGCCGGCAGGGGACTTGACATAACGTCAACATAGGCCGACCTGGGAGTGAGGATGTGTTGTATAGTCAGTGGCGTGCGCCGAAATTGTGCGCGAACATTTTCCGGATAATGGCGGATTTTGTTAGTTTCTTTTCGGTTTTTGGTTACTCCTTCCATCTCTCCCTCATTTTGGTCATCATCAGAGAGCACTGTTTCTGAACATGGTGCTGCTCTGGACTCTGACATTTCTGCTTCATCTGTGTCTGACTCAGAGATATTTGCTATGGATTTGTCTCCCTCATCTTAGATGGACTATTGCAGGACAGCAGGGGGCTGCTTCCCTGAGCCTGCTGTAGCTGCCTAGAATACAAACAATATAGAATATGATGTTTATTTCAATTATTTGGGTAAGGCAATGCAATGCATGACAACATTAAGACTCACCAGACTTTAACTGTCATGGCCAAAATTCAACACCCTACCACATAGTTGTTGTTTTTTTGTCATTTGGCAAGTAGCTTCATGTCTGATTTAGTATCACCAAAGCACTTAGTGTGGTTAACATAAATGGTGGGCCTCTCAATAAAATAATATTATTATTATTATTATTATTATTATTATTATACTATTATTATCACAGTTCAAATCTGAGCATGAAAGGGCTCTACACAGACAGTTTGTCCCTTAACATGACTCTGACCTTTCTTCTTCATCTTCATCATTGATGATGGGTAAGGGTCCATCAGGCACATCTGCATCCTCCTCCTCCCTGCTGGTTGCTCAGGCTGCTTTACCCAGGAGAGCAGAGAGCTGCTTCCCCGGGCTGCTTGCTGTCTCTTTGTTTTTCTTTTCTTATCCTGTCTCTTCTTGGCATTATTCTACAAGTGGTATATTCAAATGAGCTAAACTCAATGTACTGCTCTGCTGTGCATGATAATTAAGGGTTAATCTCCTAGAAACATTTAACGGCAGCATTAATGTAAACCTATAAGGTTACTTATATTGTACTTTTTGAGGCATTTTTACTTTACTTGAGTATTTCCCATTTTCAATCCATTTACTTCTACTCCACTACATCTCAGATGCAAATATTCTACTTTTACTCCACTACAATTATTTGAAAACTTTAGTTAGTTACTATGTAGATTTTGATTAAGATTATTACAAAACATACATTTAATCACTTCAGCCTTAGCATAATGACGCATTGTGAGCGTGTAGATCTGATATTTTCAAAAGTGCACAACGAGACTAAATGGATGGATGCAAGAAAAGAAGTGAAGTTATAGTTTAGTTTGGCATCTGATTTAGGGACTAAACAATACACTCATTGTATTTGTTACCTGGTGGTTACTTACTTGGTCGTCACTAGGGCACTTTTAATCATGTTGCTGCGTGCTGCTGCAACACACACCCGCCGTGGCCTGTCTGACTGACCCTGTGCGCTGCGCGTTCACGTTGAGAGCAGGGAAGGGAGGGGCTGCAGCCAGGGCACGTACGGGAGTGCCGCGGGGCACGTGTGGGGATGTCTGACAACATTACAACGCGCATTTGGGGCATTGCTGTATATATTAGAAGCTTTTAATCCAGAATTGATCGATGTTACCCTGAGCCACATACAGTACACTGTAAACAAATAAAATAAAAAACGAACTTTCAAAAGGGCACATTGCTGTCCAGAGGGCAAAACGGGCAGGTGCCCAAGCACTACCTAGAGTCTATGTGTGCACGTCTCTGTGTATAGTATACACCTTTCACACAGGCACCCCGGGTTTTCCCGTTGGACCCATTCAGACCGCACTTCGGTCCCAGGAAAGAACCGCGTTGCCGCCGTTCACACACACGAGCCAAGTCTGCGAGTTACTTTCTTGTATGTCACTGCTGAACAAAGTTGTCGCATTGCTACGTCATTAAAATGAGACGTTCGGCCATTGTTATTGTTTTAGGTTGATGGAGTGGAGCTCGCGGCACACACATCGAACTGTAAAATGTAACTGACTGGTTAATGAAAGGATTCTGCCAGGGTTGTTAACTCTCTCATGCCTTACTTCATGAGAGAAATAATGTTTGGGCAAAGGCTAGGAGATCAGGCTCAGAGGTAGAATGGCTACGTTTTAGGCAGCTAAGAAATAGCTTCACATCCCAAATAAAAAGTGCTAAATCAAAGTACTATTTGTCGGTTACCACAGAAAACCTGAATAATCCTAGGACATTTTGGAAAGCCATAAAATCGATTTCCACTGGTGATATCCCAAATGAGCTACCTCCGTGCCTCACCACAGCATCTGGCTCTATGTCAGACAGGGCTACTATGCTCAATTGCTTTAATGAGCATTTTGTGTCTTGTGGCTCTCTGTTTGGCTGTGTGGCTCCTGTGAACGCTCCAATCCTTGACTCTGAACAAAGTGGTCTGGAAAACCCTTTCAGTTTTACTCCTTTAACTGTTGGTATTGTTCATGAAGCATTATCCAAGTTAGATCCTGGGAAACCGGCCGGCCCGGACAACGTAGAACCTTTCTTTTTAAAGATAGCTGCAGATTTTATTGCTCCACCTCTTACTTCTCTTTCTAACCTCTCCCTCAGCACGAACACAATTCCAAAAGTATGGAAGTCTGCTCATGTCTTGCCTTTACTGAAAGGAGGGGAGGCAACTATTTTAAATAACTATAGGCCAATCTCTAAATTGTCAGTTCTGGGCTAAGGTGCTCGAACGCTTAGTGGGTGAACAAGTAAAGGAGTTTTTATGTATAAATGATATCCTGTCTGAGCATCAGTCAGGATTCAGAAAGAAACACAGCACCATCACTGCCACAATGAAAGTGGTAAATGACATTACTACTATTTTAGATAATAAGCAGAGTTGTGCAGCTCTGTTTATTGACCTTTCCAAAGCGTTTGACACCGTTGATCATCGCATCTTAAAGCAGAGGCTACTCAGTATTGGCATATCCAGCAATGCAGTGGGTGGTTTGTGAACTACCTCTCTGAAAGGTCCCAATGTGTTCACTTTTGATGGACTGTCTTCTGAATGGTTAAACATTTCTAATGGTGTACCACAAGGTTCTGTTTTAGGACCACTTTTATTCTCCATATATATTAACAGCGTAGGTGAAAATGTGGATGAAGCTACTTTACATTTTTATGCGGATGATACTGTGATGTACTGTGCAGGTCCCTCCATTCAGGAGGCTGTTGTTAAATCACAGGCTGTTTTTAACACTATTCAGACTCAGCTCTCTGAACTAAAGCTTCTTCTAAATGTGGATCAAACCAAGGTAATGCTCTTTTCAAAAGCTAGAAAGACACCAGAGCCTGTTTTAGATATTGTAACTACGCAAGGAACAAAACTTGAAGTTGTTGCCTGTTACAAATACCTTGATATCTGGCTTGATGATTGTCTCTCTTTTAAACTTCATGTCAATAACCTGCTTAAAAAATTGAGGGTTAGGCTAGGGTTCTTCTACAGGAACAAGTCCTGCTTCTCGCTTGAGGCCAGGAAAAGGCTCTGTGACCTTTGACCTGTGCTGAACTATGGGGATCTGGTCTATATGAATGCACCTTCCAATTACCTGAGCAAATTGGATGCTGCGTATCACAGCGCTCTGAGATTTGTCACAAATTGTAAAGCGCTGACTCATCACTGTACACTGTATACCAAGGCAGGTTTACCATCACTCTCTGTACGGAGGCTCAGTCACTGGTACACGTTCATCTGTAAAGCTTTGTGGGTAAACTCCCGTATTATATCTGCTCTCTGATCACACAGAGAGCTGCAAGCAGCTATTGTCTGAGGTCACATGATGTGGTCTTGTTAGATGTGCCAAGAGCAAGGACTGTCTCAGGTGAGACAGCTTTTATGTGCGCAGCTCCACTTGCTGGAACAATCTTCAGCAAGAATTGAAACTGAGCAATCTCATTCCTCTGCATGTCTTTAAAGCTAGGGTAAATGAAATGCTTGCTGATACAATGGGCACTTGTAAATGTCTATAACTATGTATCCTGTAAATATAATGTATAATGTCCTTTATTGTTTTATGTTTCATGTGGAACCTATATGCTGCAGGTCTCCCTTGAAAAAGAGACATATGATCTCAATGGGACCAATCTGAATAAATAAAGGTTTGAAATGAAATGAAATGAAAACTTACAGTAGAACACAGTCCCTTTTCTAACACACTTTGTTCTGCGAGGGTGGTGGTTGAAAAAGCTTTTGGACCAAGGTGTTGTTCATTAAAGCTATTACGTTGACCTTAGTTATAACCATATGCCTGACATTGTTGCAGCTTGTTGCATTTTATATAAACATATAAAATAAGACACCGATACTGTTTTCCTCAATGAACATTTAGAGAACATTAAATATTCAGGGCTCTTCTCCCTCAGGGGCCTCTCCCTCAGGGCTCGCACCTGTGAGAAGGTATGCTACATTGTTTCATGCAGCGTGAGAAAGGGAGAGGTTCCCGTGTCTGTGTGTGATGTACATTCCTGCTTTTTTTACTTCTTGCACAACAATTATTTCTCAATGTTCTTCCAATGAAACTGTCAGGGTGTGTGACTTCCACAGAACTGATACAAACACCCGCACCTGTGTGTGTGTGTGTGTGTGTGTGTGTCAATCAATCACTCAATCAATCAATCAATGTTTATTTATAGCCCAATATCACAAATGTTACATTTGTCTCAGTGGACTTCACAGTTTGTACAGAATATCAGTATGACAATACGACACCCTCTGTCCTCAGACCCTCTGTCCTCAGACCCTCTGTCCTTAGACCCTCACATCGTACAAGGAAAAACTTCGAGAGAAAACCCACAGTTTAAAGGGAACATGGGAGAAAGTTCAGGGAGAGCAACAGAGGAGGGATCCCTCTGTTGGTCACATACGTGAGCAACAGATGCCGTGTGTAAATGCAAGAGATAATACATTTGCAACATAGGGAGTTCAGATGTTTGGAAATGCATGTGTCTGTGATAAGAAGATGAATCCACGAGGATATCAACAATCCTGTAGGAGCCATCAGGGAAGTAGTATGGTGAGAGTCTGGCAGGACCGCAGAGACAGGTTCAGCCATGACTCGAAGTCAAGGGCTCAGATCCAGTGCTCAGGATAGAGGATCCAGGACTCAGGATAGAGGATCCAGGACTCAGGATAGAGGATCCAGGACTCAGATCCAGTGCTCAGGATAGAGGATCCAGGACTCAGGATAGAGGATCCAGGACTCAGATCCAGTGCTCAGGACTCAGGATTCAGGACACACGACCACAGCAACATGATTAGCCTCGACTCAGGATCCCGCCGTAGATATGGACACACAAAAGAGATTTGGGGGAAGCTGGGTTATTCGGAACATGAGTACACAGGTACAAACAGCCAGAAAGACGGAGTAAGGTGCCCTTCTCAACAGTCCAAGCCTATAGCAGATAGACTAACGTGTCTACGTACATGCACTCCCTTAGGATAGGTTGAGGGAAAAGGGTAGCAAGTAAGAAGTAGGAAGCAGAGCTGGAGAGGCACGCAGGGAGAGAGGTCCCCACTGGAACCTGAATTGGTTAGAGGTATAGGAGTAGGTCAGTGGCTACATTCCACACTCCCTGTGCCGGGCTAGGCCTTCTCTGCAACCTGTTACCCTCTAATACAGGCCTATTCAAATGGCGGCCCGCGGGCCAGATGCGGCCCAGAACCAACTCCCGAGTGGCCCAGCTAGCCTCCCGTTGCCAAATTCCTACACTAGTACAGACCATGAACGCAACACTCCGCGTTGCATAGAAACCACTAAATCACAACGCAGCACTTTTTTGAAAGTGCATCAAGTGGTGCTAGCATAGGCGGCGCGTGAGGCTCAGGTTTGGGAAGGCTAAATCACTTTTTTTACCTGACGCTGCCCGCCTCCGGCGTCTATATAAATCAAATCAAATCAAATGTTATTTATACAGCACATTTATAAACGACTTTGGGTCTAGCCAATGTGCTGTACATACAGTGGCGGTTCTAGAACATTTTACATGGGGGGGCAAAGGGGAGGCAAGGGGTCATGCCAGGGTGGCATGGGAGGGCGGACAGTACGTGGTATTTTATACTGTATATAACCTATTTATTGTTAATTCATGCCCTAACACAAGTGTTCCTAATGCACAAGAGAAACAAGGTGTTCAGACAAACAATCGGGTGCCCTTTGAGTCCCCCAAGCTTACCTCAACCATTTTAAATAAATGAAACTACAAAATGTATTTTAAAGCAATGAATTAATGGAACAGGTTGTTTTGCATTACAATGTAAAACTAAATATATATTTTGTTTTTAAAAAAAATGGTTGTCTTTGACAGACATATTTGCATGTCCTCACTAAGCATTATTACATATTAATTTAATATTAAACAAATCAAATGGCCAATTATCCCAAAATGTTGCTGCTAATATAATCCTATGCTTGTCAACTTTAACTGATCAAAAAGAAATTCAGAAAAAATACTTGAATTATCTATGAAATTGCAATATTGTCCCTCAGTTTGTTTCAACCCTGTCACGCCACACCATTTACCCTCCTATTAAAATAATGGATCAGTCCGTGTGTGATCTGCAGGGAGGGTCAGTCCATGTGTGATCTGCAGGGAGGGTCAGTCCATGTGTGATCTGCAGGGAGGGTCAGTCCATGTGTGATCTGCAGGGAGGGAATTACATCACACAAGTGTCAGTTTCTTCTCTTACCTATATTTCAGTTTTTGTATTTTCAGATTAAGATTGACAAGCTCAACATTTCAACTCTGTTGTATGAATTAATAATAGTAAATAATTAATAGTTTTGCAAATATTACAATGTTGTAATGTCCTTGACTTCCATGGTGCCATATCTTATCTAAACAATGTATCATGCATACTTTTTGTCAAAAACTTCAACCCTGTTACATTTTTTCAAGGAAATTCCTCGTAGGCCTAATTATTTATATGTTGAGCCTGAGGTGGGAACATGTAGTCCACTGCCTGATGTTATGACCAAACATTTTGGTTTCATTTTTCAAAGATATAAAGACCCAAAAGGCACCCGAATCAGAGAATACTCAGAATTCTGCATACTGTAAGCACTTAATTATAATTAAGTACACAAATAACATCAGCCATCTCTCAGAGCTGCTAGATTGAGCTGCTGTGACGGAACATGTAGGAGAACAAGAACCAACCTGAGCTCACCAGAATGCGTGACTCCACCACGACTCCCTTACACCACAATGCTTGGTGGAGTCACGAACTTTGTTACATTTACGTGTCTGCACCACGCAAACAACCCCCATGTAAAGTGAATGAGGCTCCTTTGTCGTGGTGCACACACACATTCTACAACGTCCCGCAGTGAGCTTTTATTCTATACAACGTGTTTAAAATCTACTTTATAGCTTGTAGTAACTCACGGGAGGCTTCTTTTATTTTATTTGTATTCATAATTATTTTTATTTTTCGTCAGAATGTAAAAATTACATTAGTTACGATTCAAATTTGTGTTCTCAAAAAACAGTGCATTGTGTGTAATGCAACTGTGATTTTTATTAAATTAGTTAGTTTTTAAGGAAGGCCAGAGCTTCAGCTGTGTCAAATAGATTGTTCCCTTTAGTTAACGTTATTGAAAAGATAAAGATCATGTACCCTGTATTGTATTATGTATTGTATTATTATTATGTATTATCGTTTTTAAAGGAGAAATATTTAAATAGTAACTTATTATAGATTTGAACCTAAGGGCAAACAACGGTATAGTTTTCTTTCTAAATGATGAGTTAAACTTTCGCCATTGCATTTGGTAGCAGTTTGGCTTTACCAAAAAACAGCTCAAGAATAAGTATGGATATCAGAACGTGGGTTTATAATAAAAAACAAAACACCAGAGACCCCAGCAGATTCGATCCGAAGCAGCCCCAGCTGATGATAATGAATGATGGCCATGGGTTGGTTGGCCGACTGATGCCAGAGAATAGAAGAACATCTAAGTTCTTTGCTAACGCTGTCTCAAATGGCATATTACTTTTTGTAGTTGTAGTAGGTACCTACTTCAGCTGCACTTGCAAAGTATGTTGCATGCATTTTTGCCATACTGCATTTGACATGGTTTTGGGATACGCCTAATCTTTTTCTGGCTTATTGTTTAGCTATATATAATAATATAGTAAATATCTTGAGACGCCGGCTGCCTCCCCTGCCACTTACCTCACCGCACGTCACCGCTACTGACACTTTGACAAACTGATTAAAGGGACTGACGAAATGTGCTCCTCGTTCAGAATAATATTTTTGGGGAACTCACTAAAATATGTAATATATTCACAAAGAGAGGCACCTGGACCCATCATAACCTACGTTACTTAATCTACACATATAATACATTAGACATTTGCCAGGAACCGCAAAACCTGTGAACCAACTATTCATCTCTTGAGAAAATTAGGACGGATCCCAACAATCCTAGCCATCATATTCAAGACAAGCAACAACATGATGAAGAATGTTTACTCTGCATCGCCCCACACTTGCTACTCCAATAAACAAAGCCTTTCTTTTCCACGAACCAATGGCAAGAAGCATCGAAATCATGGGTGTGTTCTGATAAAAGTATAAATGTTTGAGCATCATCTGGGATCATCACCATTCCCACATTTCCCAGCTCTTCAAACCAGGTGAGGAACAATCATAGTAGTTCTAATACAAATTATTATCATTATGATTTGCATTATTGTATTATGTACAAACTAGCAAATAAATGTGTATTACCGTTCCTTCCCACTCTGATTTGTATGGTGTGTCTCAGTTGACTGATCAAAACCAGCTTTTCAATGAAAGTGTTTCTCCAATATCTGATGTAACATTGAAATTGCGTGCGTACTTAAGACAGCCAGCATAATCAGTGTAAAACCACTGGATACAAAGTTAGAAGGACATCACAGTGTAGGAGATGCATACCATTTATACAGCAAGGCGAGTTTGGAAAAGCGCGGGTCAGGTGAGCAACTACTTTCCAAGTATTTTAGTAGGTTATAAAAAGCACAACTCAAATTGTGCAAGTTTCCGTCAACTGTAAGATAAAAACAACAAAGCCTGTGAAATGTATTAACCAATGACAAGAACCCTCAGTATTATGGGTGGAGCCTGCCTGAAGCATACATTTTAGAGCATCGTCTTTGATTATAAACATTCATATACAGACTTGTTGAAACTACTTGCTTGTGCTTTCAGATTATCTTCACCAACACTCAAATATCAAATAAGGTGAGCCATAATTCAATATTTGTTTGTAATAGAATACCCTGTGCTGACTACTCAAAATCATTTACATAAATACAAAGCACGTTATGTTATTGTTTAGATCACTGCTAACCAGTTCAAAGGGTCACCCCTTAAATAATTGCCAGCCTAGGAATTATGCATCATGTGTTAAGATCCCCTTGGTTGGGCTTATTCTGCCACTTAATGCTACGATTTCTTCGGCCGACATACTTTTACAGCAATGCCGGCTTAGCCAGAAATGGAATAGAATTAGAATAAATAGAATTAAAGGATTGTGCTTTTCTTCACAACAAACTGAAGAAACGGTGTTCAAATGCGTCCATTGGGCAAAGTATGGCTAGTCCCCTACTGGCCAGAATTATAGCAATGCCGGCGCCACATTTTGCAGTTTCTACAGTACATTGAGATACCCAAATTACATTCTTCAAGGGACAGTTAGCTCCCCCTTTTCCACCAACAAGAACCTAGAGCCAGTTCAGTGCTAGAGCCTGTTTATCTTGGTTCAAGTAGCGACCCTTCGATGACTTAATGAAGTGGCTCTAGCCCCGTTTGAACTGAACCTGCTTTTTTAACTTCTAGTGCCTCTTACCCATTTTGTACTTATTCAAAGATGTGCTTGCATGCTCTTCTTCCAAAGCAGCATCCCCCTTGCATTTTTCCATTTTTGGCAGTGAAATAGTGGAATAGTTGAAATGTTGCCCAATTGCAGTGCTTACCAATCGCAATGCCGGCCGTCCAATCAAAGTTTAAAATACTAATATTAAAACATTACCCTTGGAAAAAATTGTATATTTAATATTTTCCAATAAAGTTATTTAAAAAATGCTGCTCTTTTTTAAATTGTGTGTGACTCATCTTCCTAGCTAATGTAAGGAAGAAGGTGGGGGGACTAGCTTTTTGTCGAACAGAGAGAAGCATGTGGGAGATCATGAGTAGTAGTAGTCAAATACAGCTACTCTACAAATTTGTTTCTATCATTGCTCATTCAAATAACTAACTACAATATGTGTTTCGCATTGTAACATGACTCTGAAGCGGTGCTTGGTCTTAAACCAGCAAAGAATTGGGGCCACCATGGAACCCGTTTTCCCGGCCAAGAGCCGGTTCTTTGGCGGTGGAAAAGCAATGAACAGGTTTGAGATTAGGCTCCAAACTAACCCTGGAACTGCTTTGGTGGAAAAGGGGTATGAGCTGCTAAAACAATATATGTTGTTGTTTGTGCTAAATTAAGTAAGTATATGGACAACAAGTTTGGGTAGTAGTATCAAGTGAACTTCCCGTCATTTTTGGACCATTTAATTTGTTTATTCACTGTGTACCGTAATGCCTATAGATCATTGCGCAAACCAAATTCAGAACCAAAAAGGCTTTTCCCGCAGGCTAGAAAAAGCTGCAGTTTAAACAATTCTGAAAATGTTTTCAATCACGCATTAGCGAGACAATTTCTCAACTAATTTGACACTCTAAAAAGCTACGTTTTCCACTCCAGCCTACAGTTTTAGTTTAGGCCAGCCCATTATACACCCTATATGGGGGGTTTCCAAAATAAGTAGCACTCCTTCCTCGTGCATGGGATGTGAAGCCGTGAGCCATCCGGTATCACAGGCAGGAAGACTGGAAGGAGCAGAGCTTATAAGGCCAAGGCATATTGGAATGCTTAATTGCAATAAATTGATAAATATTCAATAAACAATTACTATCCTGACTCAGAAAAATAAAAAGATCAAAAATCGTCTTTAAAGTGTTTCTCCAATATCTGATGTAACAATGAAATTGCGTGCAATTCCATGCTGAAAATCAAATTTTCTTGACATTTTAAACACATTAGTTAAATATTTAAAGCAGTGGTATTTAACTGAACATTTCCATTTCAGATCTTATCTAAAACCTGCAAGATGGCTTATCCAACAACCGTGCATAAAGTCGGTGGCAACGGTGGTAGCTCGTTTTCCTTGACTGGAGAGAGTACTGGAGCCACGCTAAAGCAGATTAATGTGTGGGTAGGAGAATCGACGGTGAAGGCTGTCCAAGTCTTCCTCACAGATGGAAGGAATGGACTTTTTGGGAAACGATCTGGTTCTAGTCAAGAGTATATATTTCAGCCTGGGGAGTGTTTCACCTCTCTGTCGCTGTGGGGGAATGGAGCAGGTACTCGTCTAGGGGCCTTACAATTCAAGACAAATCGTTCCGGAGAGTTCTTTGCCAAAATGACCAGCTGGGAATTGAAGACAGAATACCCCATAGATGTTGGCTCTGGAATCTGCTTCGGGGTTCTTGGAATGTGTGGCGGTGACGTTGACAACATGGGCTTCATGTTCCTCAATGCTGTCAAGAAAACCGTTTTGATGGACGTCAACTACCCAACACTGAGCCAAGTTGTACCGCAGGTGACTGTAGAAGAAATCAAATCCATCATCTACAACAACAACACCTCAGCCGACCAAGAAAACAAGATTGAATCCTCCAAGAAGATTACAAAGATGTCCTCTTGGAGTGTGACCAACCGCATGGAGGCAACTTTGAGTATAGAAGTGAGTGCAGGAATTCCAGAGGTAATGGATGTTAAAACTGGATTCAGCTTGACCGTGGGTACAGAGAGCTCTTACCATCTGGAAAACACTGACGAGAGAACGGAGACGGTAAGCTTTGCCATATGTGTTCCTGCAGGAAAGAAGGTGAAAGCTGAAATTACAATCGGTCGAGCCACGATTAACCTGCCTTACACTGGCACTGTGCAAATAACCTGCAATAATGGCAGCGTGCTTCAGTATGACACCAGTGGTGAATACAAAGGTCTTACCTACACCGATATCAAACAAATTCTTACAGAAGTGTAGAACAAACAACGAAAGCAATGTACATGTACATGCTTGATTGCCTTTGCTTTTTACTGTACCATGATTATTTTACTTCATTGTTGGGAACATCAAATACATTTGACTCTATCACTGCATTTGTACTTTAAGTTACTTATTACTTATTGGTTAGTTAATGACTTGTTGTTTTAAGAACTTGCCCTGAAATAAAATGTTTGTTGTACACGTTCTTAGCAGCAATGAGATTTTTTTTACAGATTTTAATATCATATTATTACAATTAATTTGGCTTGTAGCGGTAGACTTCATCTTATATGCGCTGTGGAGTCTATTTTTATATAACATTACAAGATTCTTATTATTACATTATTTGCTTATTGTGCTCATTGTATGTGCTGTGACTTAGGCATAAATGGATCCAATCACCCCACCCCCCCCCAAGTTTTGATGGGGTGGACAGGAACGAAGGGAAAAGTCACATGAGAAAGTGTTTAGCTTGCAATATTGAAGGTAGCAAGGTTGAGTGCAGAGACTGAGGGAACACAAAGAGGTAGTCAGAACAGCACATCGCACCGGCCTTCACTTTGTATGGGAGCCGCAGAGCTAGGAAGCAACATTATGGTTTCCAGCTATATCTGAAGAAACGTTAGAGAAACAAATGAGTATGATGGTGCCAGAGTAGGGAGGGACTTCCACAGGCCGGCCGAATGCTGATTGGAGGATCGTGTTGCCAAGAGACTCTATCTGAGTCTGTGCACCAACCAAAGAGAACCAAGTCTAAACCACGGTATCTCTTCAGCTAGTCTTGACCAATCATAAATGTACGGGCAACACCCTGTGTCATAAAATGTATTGTCGCACGAGGTTCGAGGCTCTTGACGGACTTGGTGGTTACAGATTACAGCTTTGCTGCCTGTGATTCCCGGAGACGTGATGAGTCCTTGGCCAAGTGATATATATCTTTTGCTGTCTTTACAATAAATAGTTCAACTTAGAAGTTGTCTGTCTTTTCTGGAATTCTGAACCCAACAGCGCCGCAATTCTTTTTTCAAAATGCTACACAATAACATATTTACAAGAACTAGCTCTGCATTCAAGTAATTTGCTAACAACATTCACCTACGTATGTGCATTTTCTGGAAATATGTCAGTCTAATGCAAAATGGTTAGCTTCAACTTTGCCACACTTATAAACAATGCTAAAAACTAAACACGTCTATAGAGGCTCCACATTAACTGGTTTTAGCAAGAGAACCTCAGGATAAAAAAGTTATAAGACACACAAGTAAAACACAGGTTCTCCGATTTCTTCAGTAAACCGTGACTTGTATTGAAAGTGACCGCTTTCCAGAGACCAGAGCTCAATTATAGAGTTTGGGAGTAGTGGAGCAGAATGGATGCCCCAGACCACTCTGTGACACGAGGAGAGTGGACATTTAAAACCGTGGTCTGGAGAATGACAGGGGTCATGTCAAAAACTGAATAACGTGCAGGCGTAGACCCTAGGTTTATGAGGCAACAGAAACAGAAACAAAGGGTATCACATCATCTATTAAAAAAAACTGCAATCTAAAGTGTTTTTGTCTGAGCTTTTTCATGTTTTTGCCTTTAAAGAAATAAATTAATTGATTCCACAACAAAAATATTCGGCAATTCACTTTTTATTTTGAACTGCAGTTGTTTATTTCAACACATGATGTTTCAATCAGGAGAGACTTCATTTAGTTGGAACATTTATTGACAGATGCCATATGATAAGGTGCATGAACACCTGACATCACAGCTGACTGCCGGAGAGAGGAGAACCATTTCATAGTTTGGCTGCAGCTCGCTGATTGGCTGCTGGAGAATGAGGTGAAATGTGATAGGTTAAAGATAATGCCTGTGATGAGCTGATTATATGCAGCTGCGGAGTGAATGTATCACACCCCGTCTTCCTGAAAGAACTTGCGCTGAGCTTCATTTCAATCTTGAAAAAAAAGATAAAAAACACATTTAAATTGCCCCACAAATAATAAATAAACATATTAGCCATATTACCATGGGACACGGGGACACAGCTGATACATGCTGCCATCACATCGAAGTTAGAGGCCTTTCCAGATTTAAAACCAGTGCCAAATATGTAACATCTGTAAAGTGTTTTTAAAGCTACAGAAACAAACTCTCCATGGCCACCAGTCTGCAGATCACACATCCATTTGACAAGAGAAGTAACAAAGATGTTTACACTGCCGACAGTCATTATTTCAAACAGCATGAACACATT
>JAULUE010000142.1:0-22261 GCA_036324585.1 Champsocephalus esox | reverse complement strand
AACTAGTTATAAATATGTTTATTTTTACTGTCGGCCGGGTCACTCATTACTGGATCAGCTGCTGCATGAGACAGACACTAGGCTTGTTTGAGACAAGCGAGACCTGCACAGTTGCGATCAACGTCTTGCTAGTGCGTTGCATGATGGTTAGTCATTTTGTCCGACTTGCTCTGGAGGCTCGCCTACATGAGACGTTGAAATCTCGGGGGACAAAGACGTCCGCAGCCTTGAGAGCGAGGCGCGGCGAGGTTCCTCTCCACGGGCTGCGGAAGCAAAATGCTTGATGGGAAACAACTCGCTGGTATCTCGAGCTGAGCGCTCATTGGTAGGGGTGTAACGGTATCCGTATTCGTCCCGTACCGTCACGGTTCGGACGTCACGGTTCGTCACATGCAGTCACACGGCGAATACGCCTTTTTTTTACGAGTGGGAAAAAAGTCTGTCCTTCAGGGCAGCATCCACTACACTATTCATAATCCAGGGGGCGGTATTGCGCCTAAAAGCTGTTTGCCTGCCGCCCTTAAACAACAAATGAAGAACAAGAAGAAATTAAAGCTGCAAGCAGCGTTGAGCGGGTCTTCGACGTTCCGCAGGCTGTTGTCCGCACGTCGACGTGTGTGTCTAGGTGTCTCGAGGACTCGGCCGATCGGACAAAATATTTAGGAGTTACGGCAGTATTACGGCAGTATTACGGCAGTAACACAAACGTTGTGTTTGATGGCGGGTGATTTGTTGCCATGGCAACGGCATATGATGACATCCCAGACATCGAGCTGTTGAGGGCCGGAGCATTAATGATAGTCTGAAGTCTGGTGCTGTTTGGATGATTTTCCATTGACTTACAAGAACATGGTATTTTTTGGCGTTTCCATGGAAACGGCATTCGTTGAGATTTCAGATTTCACTTGGAGCTGTTGAGGCATGGACCATCAGCCATCATATGAAGTCTGGTGCCGTTTGGAACCTTTTCCAATGAATTAGGACAACACCGTGTTTTATGGCGAGGGAAGCATTGCCATGGAAACGGCATACGGTGAGATTTCAGATTTCACGTAGAGCTGTTGAGGGCCGGACCATTAGCCATCATATGACATCTGGTGCCGTTTGGAACCTTTTCCATTGAATTAGGACAACACCGTGTTTCACGGCGAGGGACGCGTTGCCATGGAAACGGCATACGTTGAGATTTCAGATTTGACTTGGAGCTGTTGAGGGCCGGACCATTGATGATAGTCTGAAGTCCGGTGGTGTTTGGATGATTTTCCATTGAATTACGACAACATGATGTTTGACGGCGAGGGATGCGTTACCATGGCAACGGCATACGTTGAGATTTCAGATTTCACATAGAGCTGTTGAGGGCCGGACCATTGATGATAGTCTGAAGTCTGGTGGTGTTTGGATGATTTTCCATTGAATTACGACAACATGATGTTTGACGGCGAGGGATGCGTTGCCATGGCAACGGCATACGTTGAGATTTCAGATTTCACATAGAGCTGTTGAGGGCCGGACCATTGATGATAGTCTGAAGTCTGGTGGTGTTTGGACGATTTTCCATTGAATTACGACGACATGATGTTTGACGGCGAGGGATGCGTTGCCATGGAAACGGCATACGTTGAGATTTCAGATTTCACTTGGAGCTGTTGAGGGCCGGACCATTAATGATAGTCTGAAGTCTGGTGCTGTTTGGACGATTTTCCATTGACTTACAACAACATCGGATGTTTTGGCGAGGGATGCCGTTTCCATGGAAACGGCATACCTTGAGATTTCAGATTTCACTTGGAGCTGTTGAGGCATGGACCAGTGATATAAAAGTGAAGATTGGGGGACGATGGGACCGTGTCCATTGGATTTACAGCGACACCGTTGTTTATGGCGAAGGATCCGTTGCCATGGTAACGCCAAATTAAGTAACATCAGATTTGACCTAGAGCTGTTCAGGGCTGTGGTGTGAACCGTCATGTGAAGTTTGGTGGCGTTCTGAGAATGTCAGTTTGAGTTATGACATCATCGGGTTCCATGGCGAGGGACCGCCAAAAATCGTACGAACGCGAACTTTGGCGGAAAATAACGGCTACGCCATGGGGAGTATAAAAATTCCTGTGATAACTTAAGCTCTCCCATGTCTCGCGAAGCTACCCGACTAATTTCGAGGCGTACGATAAAAGTCCCTAGGAGGAGATAGATTTCGTAGGTACGCGAAATAGGGAAAAAAACGCGATTTTATCGCGTTTTTTTCGACACCAAATTCAAAATGGCCGACTTCCTGTACGTTATTTTTTACCCCTCCAAGAGGCTTTTTGGTTCGTCTCCGAACCCTAGATATGCGTGGCGAGTTTCGTTCGTTTACGTGAAATTTAAAATAGGGGGAGTTAACGTCAAAAACCGGAAGTGGGCGTGGCCTACGCAATTTTTTACGCAAAGTTCCGGGACCAATTCAATATCCGCATTTGCCGCACTTTTGACGCGCCTGCAAAATTTGGTGAGTTTTCACTTATGCTGCGGGGCTCAAAAGAGCGTTTTAAGAATTAAAATAATAATAATAATTAAAGCTGCAAGCAGCGTTGAGCGGGTCTTCGACGTTCCGCAGGCTGTTGTCCGCACGTCGACGTGTGTGTCTAGGTGTCTCGAGGACTCGGCCGATCGGACAAAATATTTAGGAGTTACGGCAGTGTTACGGCAGTATTACGGCAGTAACACAAACGTTGTGTTTGATGGCGGGTGATTTGTTGCCATGGCAACGGCATATGATGACATCCCAGACATCGAGCTGTTGAGGGCCGGACCATTAATGATAGTCTGAAGTGTGGTGCTGTTTGGACGATTTTCTATTGACTTACAACAACATCGGGTTTTTTGGCGAGGGATGCGTTTCCATGGAAACGGCATACGTTGAGATTTCAGATTTCACATAGAGCTGTTGAGGGCTGGACCATTGATGATTGTCTGAAGTCTGGTGGTGTTTGGATGATTTTCCATTGAATTACGACAACATGATGTTTGACGGCGAGGGATGCGTTGCCATGGCAACGCCAAATGATGACATCCCATAATTGGCATAGAGCTGTTGAGGGCCGGACCATTAGCCATTATATGAAGTCTGGTGCTGTTTGGACGATTTTCCATTGACTTACGACAACATGATGTTTGACGGCGAGGGATGCGTTGCCATGGAAACGGCATACGTTGAGATTTCAGATTTCACTTAGAGCTGTTGAGGGCCGGACCATTGATGATAGTCTGAAGTCTGGTGCTGTTTGGACGATTTTCCATTGAATTACGACAACATGATGTTTGACGGCGAGGGATGCGTTGCCATGGCAACGCCAAATGATGACATCCCATAATTGGCATAGAGCTGTTGAGGGCCGGACCATTAGCCATTATATGAAGTCTGGTGCTGTTTGGATGATTTTCCATTGACTTACGACAACATGATGTTTGACGGCGAGGGATGCGTTGCCATGGAAACAGCATACGTTGAGATTTCAGATTTCACTTAGAGCTGTTGAGGGCCGGACCATTGATGATAGTCTAAAGTCTGGTGGTGTTTGGACGATTTTCCATTGACTTACAACAACATCGGATTTTTTGGCGAGGGATGCCGTTTCCATGGAAACGGCATACGTTGAGATTTCAGATTTCACTTGGAGCTGTTGAGGCATGGACCAGTGATATAAAAGTGAAGATTGGGGGACGATGGGACCGTGTCCATTGGATTTACAGCGACACCGTTGTTTATGGCGAAGGATCCGTAGCCATGGTAACGCCAAATTAAGTAACATCAGATTTGACCTAGAGCTGTTCAGGGCTGTGGTGTGAACCGTCATGTGAAGTTTGGTGGCGTTCTGAGAATGTCAGTTGGAGTTATGACATCATCGGGTTCCATGGCGAGGGACCGCCAAAAATCGTACGAACGCGAACTTTGGCGGAAAATAACCGCTACGCCATGGGGAGTATAAAAATTCCTGTGATAACTTAAGCTCTCCCATGTCTCGCGAAGCTACCCGACGAATTTCGAGGCGTACGATAAAAGTCCCTAGGAGGAGATAGATTTCGTAGGTACGCCGAAATAGGGCAAAAAACGCGATAAAATCGCGTTTTTTGGACACCAAATTCAAAATGGCCGACTTCCTGTACGTTATTTTTTACCCCTCCAAGAGGCTTTTTGGTTCGTCTCCGCACCCTAGATATGCGTGGCGAGTTTCGTTCGTTTACGTGAAATTTAAAGTAGGGGGAGTTAACGTCAAAAACGGAAGTGGGCGTGGCCTACGCAATTTTTTACGCAAAGTTTCGGGACCAATGACATACTTCAAGTTGCCGCACTTTTGACCCGATTGCAAAATTTGGTGAGTTTTCACATATGCTACGGGGGTCAAAAGTGCGTTTGAAAAAGACAAATAATAATAATTAAAGCTGCAAGCAGCGTTGAGCGGGTCTTCGACGTTCCGCAGGCTGTTGTCCGCACGTCGACGGTGTCTAGGTGTCTCGAGGACTCGGCCGATCGGACAAAATATTTAGGAGTTACAGCAGTAACAGCGACACCGTGTTTCATGGCGGGTGATCTGTCGCCATGGCAACGGCATATGATGACATCCCAGACATCGAGCTGTTGAGGGCCGGACCATTTGCCATCATATGAAATCTGGTGGTGTTTGGAACCTTTTCCATTGAATTATGACAACACCGTGTTTCACGGCGAGGGACGCGTTGCCATGGAAACGGCATACGTTGAGATTTCAGATTTCACGTAGAGCTGTTGAGGGTCGGACCATTGATGATAGTCTGAAGTGTGGTGGTGTTTGGACGATTTTCCATTGAATTACGACAACATGATGTTTGACGGCGAGGGATGCGTTGCCATGGAAACGGCATACGTTGAGATTTCAGATTTCACATAGAGCTGTTGAGGGCCGGACCATTAGCCATCATATGAAGTCTGGTGCTGTTTGGACGATTTTCCATTGACTTACAACAACATCGATTTTTTGGCGAGGGATGCGTTTCCATGGAAACGGCATACGTTGAGATTTCAGATTTCACATAGAGCTGTTGAGGGCCGGACCATTGATGATAGTCTGAAGTCTGGTGCTGTTTGGACGATTTTCCATTGACTTACAACAACATCGATGTTTTGGCGAGGGATGCCGTTTCCATGGAAACGGCATACGTTGAGATTTCAGATTTCACTAGAGCTGTTGAGGGCCGGACCATTAATGATAGTCTGAAGTCTGGTGCTGTTTGGACGATTTTCCATTGACTTACGACAACATGATGTTTGACGGCGAGGGATGCGTTGCCATGGAAACGGCATACGTTGAGATTTCAGATTTCACTTGGAGCTGTTGAGGGCCGGACCATTAATGATAGTGTGAAGTGTGGTGCTGTTTGGACGATTTTCCATTGACTTACAACAACATCGATGTTTTGGCGAGGGATGCGCTGCCATGGCAACGCCAAATGATGACATCCCATAATTGACATAGAGCTGTTGAGGGCCGGACCATTAGCCATCATATGAAGTCTGGTGCTGTTTGGACAAATTTCCATTGACTTACAACCACATCGGATTTTTTGGCGGGGGATGCGTTGCCATGGAAACGGCATACGTTGAGATTTCAGATTTCACGTATAGCTGTTGAGGGCCGGACCATTGATGATAGTCTGAAGTCTGGTGGTGTTTGGATGATTTTCCATTGAATTACGACGACATGATGTTTGACGGCGAGGGATGCGTTGCCATGGCAACGGCATACGTTGAGATTTCAGATTTCACATAGAGCTGTTGAGGGCCGGACCATTGATGATAGTCTGAAGTCTGGTGGTGTTTGGAGATTTTCCATTGAATTACGACAACATGATGTTTGACGGCGAGGGATGCGTTACCATGGCAACGCCAAATGATGACATCCCATAATTGACATAGAGCTGTTGAGGGCCGGACCATTGATGATAGTCTGAAGTCTGGTGGTGTTTGGACGATTTTCCATTGAATTACGACAACATGATGTTTGACGGCGAGGGATGCGTTGCCATGGAAACGGCATACGTTGAGATTTCAGATTTCACTTGGAGCTGTTGAGGGCCGGACCATTAATGATAGTCTGAAGTCTGGTGCTGTTTGGACGATTTTCCATTGACTTACAACAACATCGGATGTTTTGGCGAGGGATGCCGTTTCCATGGAAACGGCATACCTTGAGATTTCAGATTTCACTTGGAGCTGTTGAGGCATGGACCAGTGATATAAAAGTGAAGATTGGGGGACGATGGGACCGTGTCCATTGGATTTACAGCGACACCGTTGTTTATGGCGAAGGATCCGTTGCCATGGTAACGCCAAATTAAGTAACATCAGATTTGACCTAGAGCTGTTCAGGGCTGTGGTGTGAACCGTCATGTGAAGTTTGGTGGCGTTCTGAGAATGTCAGTTTGAGTTATGACATCATCGGGTTCCATGGCGAGGGACCGCCAAAAATCGTACGAACGCGAACTTTGGCGGAAAATAACGGCTACGCCATGGGGAGTATAAAAATTCCTGTGATAACTTAAGCTCTCCCATGTCTCGCGAAGCTACCCGACTAATTTCGAGGCGTACGATAAAAGTCCCTAGGAGGAGATAGATTTCGTAGGTACGCGAAATAGGGAAAAAAACGCGATTTTATCGCGTTTTTTCGACACCAAATTCAAAATGGCCGACTTCCTGTACGTTATTTTTTACCCCTCCAAGAGGCTTTTTGGTTCGTCTCCGAACCCTAGATATGCGTGGCGAGTTTCGTTCGTTTACGTGAAATTTAAAATAGGGGGAGTTAACGTCAAAAACCGGAAGTGGGCGTGGCCTACGCAATTTTTTACGCAAAGTTCCGGGACCAATTCAATATCCGCATTTGCCGCACTTTTGACGCGCCTGCAAAATTTGGTGAGTTTTCACTTATGCTGCGGGGCTCAAAAGAGCGTTTTAAGAATTAAAATAATAATAATAATAAATAATCGGTCCAGTTTCAATCATGTTCGATTTAACATTGACGCGGATGGGACCACCTCACTGTAGGCCGTCCGGCCTACCCACTGGGACATGTCTAATGGGCTTTTGGCCCTTTTTTACCCTGTTTTGAGGGGGTTTTTGCTTGGTTATCGCTCGCTTCGCGAGCGACTACGATGATTGTTACGATATCAATTATGCGATTTGCAGTCACGTGGGCTTCGCCCACGTGACTGGGCTCACGCGGTCTATCAGCCGACATTATTTACGAACATTTTCGGTGCTTTAGTCGGTCGTTTACCCTGTTTTTGGCAGTTTTATCGGTCGCTGCGCGACCGATTTTTTCCAATTTCAATAGGGTCTTCGCCGACCTAGGTCTCAGACCCTAATTAAAGCTGCAAGCAGCGTTGAGCGGGTCTTCGACGTTCCGCAGGCTGTTGTCCGCACGTCGACGTGTGTGTCTAGGTGTCTCGAGGACTCGGCCGATCGGACAAAATATTTAGGAGTTACGGCAGTATTACGGCAGTATTACGGCAGTATTACGGCAGTAACACAAACGTTGTGTTTGATGGCGGGTGATTTGTTGCCATGGCAACGGCATATGATGACATGCCAGACATGGAGCTGTTGAGGGCCGGACCATTGATGATAGTCTGAAGTCTGGTGGTGTTTGGATGATTTTCCATTGAATTACGACATCATGATGTTTGATGGCGAGGGATGCGTTACCATGGCAACGGCATACGTTGAGATTTCAGATTTCACATAGAGCTGTTGAGGGCCGGACCATTAATGATAGTCTGAAGTGTGGTTCCGTTTGGAACCTTGTCCATTGAATTTAAACAACATCGTATTTTTTGGCGAGGGATGCGTGCGTTACCATGGCAACGGCATACATTGAGATTTCCGATTTCACGTAGAGCTGTTGAGGGCCGGACCATTGATGATAGTCTGAAGTCCGGTGGTGTTTGGATGATTTTCCATTGAATTACGACAACATGATGTTTGACGGCGAGGGATGCGTTGCCATGGAAACGGCATACGTTGAGATTTCAGATTTCACATAGAGCTGTTGAGGGCCGGACCATTAATGATAGTCTGAAGTGTGGTTCCGTTTGGAACCTTGTCCATTGAATTTAAACAACATCGTATTTTTTGGCGAGGGATGCGTGCGTTACCATGGCAACGGCATACATTGAGATTTCCGATTTCACGTAGAGCTGTTGAGGGCCGGACCATTGATGATAGTCTGAAGTCCGGTGGTGTTTGGATGATTTTCCATTGAATTACGACAACATGATGTTTGACGGCGAGGGATGCGTTGCCATGGAAACGGCATACGTTGAGATTTCAGATTTCACATAGAGCTGTTGAGGGCCGGACCATTAATGATAGTCTGAAGTGTGGTTCCGTTTGGAACCTTGTCCATTGAATTTAAACAACATCGTATTTTTTGGCGAGGGATGCGTGCGTTACCATGGCAACGGCATACATTGAGATTTCCGATTTCACGTAGAGCTGTTGAGGGCCGGACCATTGATGATAGTCTGAAGTATGGTGGTGTTTGGATGATTTTCCATTGAATTACGACAACATGATGTTTGATGGCGAGGGATGCGTTGCCATGGAAACGGCATACGTTGAGATTTCAGATTTCACATAGAGCTGTTGAGGGCCGGACCATTAGCCATCATATGACATCTGGTGCCGTTTGGAACCTTTTCCATTGAATTACGACAACATGATGTTTGACGGCGAGGGATGCGTTGCCATGGAAACGGCATACGTTGAGATTTCAGATTTCACGTAGGGCTGTTGAGGGCCGGACCATTGATGATATCTGAAGTATGGTGGTGTTTGGATGATTTTCCATTGAATTACGACAACATGATGTTTGACGGCGAGGGATGCGTTACCATGGCAACGGCATACGTTGAGATTTCAGATTTCACATAGAGCTGTTGAGGGCCGGACCATTGATGATAGTCTGAAGTCTGGTGGTGTTTGGACGATTTTCCATTGAATTACGACAACATGATGTTTGACGGCGAGGGATGCGTTGCCATGGAAACGGCATACGTTGAGATTTCAGATTTCACTTGGAGTTGTTGAGGGCCGGACATTTAATGATAGTCTGAAGTCTGGTGCTGTTTGGACGATTTTCCATTGACTTACAACAACATCGGATGTTTTGGCGAGGGATGCGTGCGTTACCATGGCAACGGCATACATTGAGATTTCCGATTTCACGTAGAGCTGTTGAGGGCCGGACCATTGATGATAGTCTGAAGTCCGGTGGTGTTTGGATGATTTTCCATTGAATTACGACAACATGATGTTTGACGGCGAGGGATGCGTTGCCATGGAAACGGCATACGTTGAGATTTCAGATTTCACATAGAGCTGTTGAGGGCCGGACCATTAGCCATCATATGAAATCTGGTGCTGTATGGAACCTTTTCCATTGAATTAGGGCAACACTGTGTTTCACGGCGAGGGACGCGTTGCCATGGAAACGGCATACGTTGAGATTTCAGATTTGACTTGGAGCTGTTGAGGGCCGGACCATTGATGATAGTCTGAAGTCTGGTGGTGTTTGGACGATTTTCCATTGACTTACAACAACATGATGTTTGACGGCGAGGGATGCGTTGCCATGGAAACGGCATACCTTGAGATTTCAGATTTCACTTGGAGCTGTTGAGGCATGGACCAGTGATATAAAAGTGAAGATTGGGGGACGATGGGACCGTGTCCATTGGATTTACAGCGACACCGTTGTTTATGGCGAAGGATCCGTTGCCATGGTAACGCCAAATTAAGTAACATCAGATTTGACCTAGAGCTGTTCAGGGCTGTGGTGTGAACCGTCATGTGAAGTTTGGTGGCGTTCTGAGAATGTCAGTTTGAGTTATGACATCATCGGGTTCCATGGCGAGGGACCGCCAAAAATCGTACGAACGCGAACTTTGGCGGAAAATAACGGCTACGCCATGGGGAGTATAAAAATTCCTGTGATAACTTAAGCTCTCCCATGTCTCGCGAAGCTACCCGACTAATTTCGAGGCGTACGATAAAAGTCCCTAGGAGGAGATAGATTTCGTAGGTACGCGAAATAGGGAAAAAAACGCGATTTTATCGCGTTTTTTCGACACCAAATTCAAAATGGCCGACTTCCTGTACGTTATTTTTTACCCCTCCAAGAGGCTTTTTGGTTCGTCTCCGAACCCTAGATATGCGTGGCGAGTTTCGTTCGTTTACGTGAAATTTAAAGTAGGGGGAGTTAACGTCAAAAACCGGAAGTGGGCGTGGCCTACGCAATTTTTTACGTTAAGTTCCGGGACCAATAACAACTTGCAATTTTGTCACGGATTGACGCGTGTGCAAAATTTGGTGAGTTTTCACTTATGCTGCGGGGCTCAAAAGAGCGTTTCTAGATGGCAAATAATAATAATAATTAAAGCTGCAAGCAGCGTTGAGCGGGTCTTCGACGTTCCGCAGGCTGTTGTCCGCACGTCGACGTGTGTGTCTAGGTGTCTCGAGGACTCGGCCGATCGGACAAAATATTTAGGAGTTACGGCAGTATTACGGCAGTATTACGGCAGTAACACAAACGTTGTGTTTGATGGCGGGTGATTTGTTGCCATGGCAACGGCATATGATGACATCCCAGACATGGAGCTGTTGAGGGCTGGACCATTAATGATAGTCTGAAGTCTGGTGCTGTTTGGACGATTTTCCATTGACTTACAAGAACATTGTATTTTTTGGCGTTTCCATGGAAACGGCATTCGTTGAGATTTCAGATTTCACTTGGAGCTGTTGAGGCATGGACCATCAGCCATCATATGAAGTCTGGTGCCGTTTGGAACCTTTTCCATTGAATTAGGACAACACCGTGTTTCATGGCGAGGGACGCGTTGCCATGGAAACGGCATACGTTGAGATTTCAGATTTGACTTGGAGCTGTTGAGGGCCGGACCATTGATGATAGTCTGAAGTCCGGTGGTGTTTGGATGATTTTCCATTGAATTACGACAACATGATGTTTGACGGCGAGGGAAGCGTTACCATGGCAACGGCATACGTTGAGATTTCAGATTTCACTTAGAGCTGTTGAGGGCCGGACCATTGATGATAGTCTGAAGTCTGGTGCTGTTTGGAGGATTTTCCATTGACTTACAACAACATCTGATGTTTTGGCGAGGGATGCCGTTTCCATGGAAACGGCATACGTTGAGATTTCAGATTTCACTTGGAGCTGTTGAGGGCCGGACCATTAATGATAGTCTGAAGTCTGGTGCTGTTTGGACGATTTTCCATTGACTTACGACAACATGATGTTTGACGGCGAGGGATGCGTTGCCATGGAAACGGCATACGTTGAGATTTCAGATTTCACATAGAGCTGTTGAGGGCCGGACCATTGATGATAGTCTGAAGTCTGGTGGTGTTTGGATGATTTTCCATTGAATTACAACCACATCAGATTTTTTGGCGGGGGATGCGTTGCCATGGAAACGGCATACGTTGAGATTCCAGATTTCATGTAGAGCTGTTGAGGGCCGGACCATTGATGATAGTCTGAAGTCTGGTGGTGTTTGGACGATTTTCCATTGACTTACAACAACATCGTATATTTTTTGGCGGGGGATGCGTTGCCATGGAAACGGCATACGTTGAGATTTCAGATTTCACATAGAGCTGTTGAGGGCCGGACCATTGATGATAGTCTGAAGTCTGGTGGTGTTTGGACGATTTTCCATTGAATTACGACGACATGATGTTTGACGGCGAGGGATGCGTTACCATGGCAACGGCATACGTTGAGATTTCAGATTTCACATAGAGCTGTTGAGGGCCGGACCATTGATGATAGTCTGAAGTCTGGTGGTGTTTGGACGATTTTCCATTGAATTACGCCGACATGATGTTTGACGGCGAGGGATGCGTTACCATGGCAACGGCATACATTGAGATATCAGATTTCACTTGGGGTTGTTGAGGGCCGGACCATTAATGATAGTCTGAAGTCTGGTTCCGTTTGGAACCTTGTCCATTGAATTTAAACAACATCGTATTTTTTGGCGAGGGATGCGTGCGTTACCATGGCAACAGCATACATTGAGATTTCCGATTTCACGTAGAGCTGTTGAGGGCCGGACCATTGATGATAGTCTGAAGTATGGTGGTGTTTGGATGATTTTCCATTGAATTACGACAACATGATGTTTGACGGCGAGGGATGCGTTGCCATGGAAACGGCATACGTTGAGATTTCCGATTTCACGTAGAGCTGTTGAGGGCCGGACCATTGATGATAGTCTGAAGTCTGGTGGTGTTTGGATGATTTTCCATTGAATTACGGCAACATGATGTTTGACGGCGAGGGATGCGTTACCATGGCAACGACATACGTTGAGATTTCAGATTTCACATAGAGCTGTTGAGGGCCGGACCATTGATGATAATCTGAAGTCTCGTGGTGTTTGGATGATTTTCCATTGAATTACGACAACATGATGTTTGACGGCGAGGGATGCGTTGCCATGGCAACGCCAAATGATGACATCCCATAATTGGCATAGAGCTGTTGAGGGCCGGACCATTAGCCATTATATGAAGTCTGGTGCTGTTTGGATGATTTTCCATTGACTTACGACAACATCGTATTTGTTGGCGTTTCCATGGCAACGGCATTCGTTGAGATTTCAGATTTCACTTGGAGCTGTTGAGGCATGGACCATCAGCCATCATATGAAGTCTGGTGCCGTTTGGAACCTTTTCCATTGAATTAGGACAACACCGTGTTTTATGGCGAGGGAAGCGTTGCCATGGAAACGGCAAACGGTGAGATTTCAGATTTCACGTAGAGCTGTTGAGGGCCGGACCATTAGCCATCATATGAAATCTGGTGCTGTTTGGAACCTTTTCCATTGAATTAGGACAACACCGTGTTTCACGGCGAGGGACGCGTTGTCATGGAAACGGCATACGTTTAGATTTCAGATTTCACTTGGAGCTGTTGAGGGCCGGACCATTAATGATAGTCTGAAGTCTGGTGCTGTTTGGACGATTTTCCATTGACTTACAACAACATCGGATGTTTTGGCGAGGGATGCCGTTTCCATGGAAACGGCACACATTGAGATTTCAGATTTCATTTGGAGCTGTTGAGGGCCGGACCATTGATGATAGTCTGAAGTCTGGTGGTGTTTGGAACCTTTTCCATTGACTTACGACAACATGATGTTTGACGGCGAGGGATGCGTTGCCATGGAAACGGCACACATTGAGATTTCAGATTTCATTTGGAGCTGTTGAGGGCCGGACCA
This sequence comes from Champsocephalus esox, assembly GCA_036324585.1. NCBI lineage: Eukaryota > Metazoa > Chordata > Actinopteri > Perciformes > Channichthyidae > Champsocephalus > Champsocephalus esox. The sequence continues at coordinate 8,935 of JAULUE010000142.1, read as the reverse complement.
TTGATGATAGTCTGAAGTCTGGTGGTGTTTGGAACCTTTTCCATTGACTTACGACAACATGATGTTTGACGGCGAGGGATGCGTTGCCATGGAAACGGCATACGTTGAGATTTCAGATTTCACATAGAGCTGTTGAGGGCCGGACCATTAGCCATCATATGAAGTCTGGTGCTGTTTGGACAATTTTCCATTGACTTACAACCACATCGGATTTTTTGGCGGGGGATGCGTTGCCATGGAAACGGCATATGTTGAGATTTCAGATTTCACATAGAGCTGTTGAGGGCCGGACCATTAATGATAGTCTGAAGTCTGGTGGTGTTTGGATGATTTTCCATTGAATTACGAGAACATGATGTTTGACGGCGAGGGATGCGTTACCATGGAAACGGGATACGTTTAGATTTCCGATTTCACATAGAGCTGTTGAGGGCCGGACCATTGATGATAGTCTGAAGTCTGGTGGTGTTTGGATGATTTTCCATTGAATTACGACAACATGATGTTTGACGGTGAGGGATGCGTTGCCATGGCAACGCCAAATGATGACATCCCATAATTGACATAGAGCTGTTGAGGGCCGGACCATTAGCCATCATATGAAGTCTGGTGCTGTTTGGACGATGTTCCATTGACTTACAACAACATGGGAATTTTTGGCGAGGGATGCCGTTTCCATGGAAACGGCATACGTTGAGATTTCAAATTTCACGTAGGGCTGTTGAGGGCCGGACCATTAATGATAGTCTGAAGTCTGGTTCCGTTTGGACGATTTGCCATTGAATTACGACGACATGATGTTTGACGGCGAGGGATGCGTTGCCATGGAAACGGCATACGTTGAGATTTCAGATTTCACTTGGAGCTGTTGAGGGCCGGACCATTGATGATAGTCTGAAGTCCGGTGGTGTTTGGATGATTTTCCATTGAATTACGACAACATGATGTTTGACGGCGAGGGATGCGTTACCATGGAAACGGCATACGTTGAGATTTCAGATTTCACTTGGAGCTGTTGAGGGCCGGACCATTAGTCATCATCTGAAATCTGGTGCCGTTTGGAACGTTTTCCATTGAATTAGGGCAACACCGTGTTTCATGGCGAGGGACGCGTTGCCATGGAAACGGCATGCGTTGAGATTTCAGATTTCACGTAGAGCTGTTGAGGGCCGGACCATTGATGATAGTCTGAAGTGTGGTGGTGTTTGGATGATTTTCCATTGAATTACGACATCATGATGTTTGACGGCGAGGGATGCGTTACCATGGCAACGGCATACGTTGAGATTTCAGATTTCACTTGGAGCTGTTGAGGGCCGGACCATTGATGATAGTCTGAAGTCTGGTGGTGTTTGGACGATTTTCCATTGAATTACGACGACATGATGTTTGACGGCGAGGGACGCGTTGCCATGGAAACGGCATACGGTGAGATTTCAGATTTCACGTAGAGCTGTTGAGGGCCGGACCATTAGCCATCATATGAAATCTGGTGCTGTTTGGAACCTTTTCCATTGAATTAGGACAACACCGTGTTTCACGGCGAGGGACGCGTTGCCATGGAAACGGCATACGTTGAGATTTCAGATTTCACTTGGAGCTGTTGAGGGCCGGACCATTGATGATAGTCTGAAGTCTGGTTCCGTTCGGAACCTTTTCCATTGACTTACGACAACATGATGTTTGACGGCGAGGGATGCGTTACCATGGAAACGGCATACGTTAAGATTTCAGATTTCACTTGGAGCTGTTGAGGGCCGGACCATTAATGATAGTCTGAAGTCTGGTGCTGTTTGGACGATTTTCCATTGACTTACAACAACATCGGATGTTTTGGCGAGGGATGCGTTGCCATGGCAACGGCATACCTTGAGATTTCAGATTTCACTTGGAGCTGTTGAGGCATGGACCAGTGATATAAAAGTGAAGATTGGGGGACGATGGGACCGTGTCCATTGGATTTACAGCGACACCGTTGTTTATGGCGAAGGATCCGTTGCCATGGTAACGCCAAATTAAGTAACATCAGATTTGACCTAGAGCTGTTCAGGGCTGTGGTGTGAACCGTCATGTGAAGTTTGGTGGCGTTCTGAGAATGTCAGTTTGAGTTATGACATCATCGGGTTCCATGGCGAGGGACCGCCAAAAATCGTACGAACGCGAACTTTGGCGGAAAATAACGGCTACGCCATGGGGAGTATAAAAATTCCTGTGATAACTTAAGCTCTCCCATGTCTCGCGAAGCTACCCGACTAATTTCGAGGCGTACGATAAAAGTCCCTAGGAGGAGATAGATTTCGTAGGTACGCGAAATAGGGAAAAAAACGCGATTTCATCGCGTTTTTTTCGACACCAAATTCAAAATGGCCGACTTCCTGTACGTTATTTTTTACCCCTCCAAGAGGCTTTTTGGTTCGTCTCCGAACCCTAGATATGCGTGGCGAGTTTCGTTCGTTTACGTGAAATTTAAAATAGGGGGAGTTAACGTCAAAAACCGGAAGTGGGCGTGGCCTACGCAATTTTTTACGTTAAGTTCCGGGACCAATAACAACTTGCAATTTTGTCACGGATTGACGCGTGTGCAAAATTTGGTGAGTTTTCACTTATGCTGCGGGGCTCAAAAGAGCGTTTCTAGATGGCAAATAATAATAATAATAAATAATCGGTCCAATTTCAATCTTGTTCGATTTAACATTGAGGTGGATGGGACCACCTCACTGTAGGCCGTCCGGCCTACCCACTGGGACATGTCTAATGGGCTTTTGGCCCTTTTTTACCCTGTTTTGAGGGGGTTTTGCTTGGTTATCGCTCGCTTCGCGAGCGACTACGATGATTGTTACGATATCAATTATGCGATTTGCAGTCACGTGGGCTTCGCCCACGTGACTGGGCTCACGCGGTCTATCAGCCGACATTATTTACGAACATTTTCGGTGCTTTAGTCGGTCGTTTACCCTGTTTTTGGCAGTTTTATCGGTCGCTGCGCGACCGATTTTTTTCAAATTTCAATAGGGTCTTCGCCGACCTAGGTCTCAGACCCTAATAAATAATCGGTCCAGTTTCAATCTTGTTCGATTTAACATTGAGGTGGATGGGACCACCTCACTGTAGGCCGTCCGGCCTACCCACTGGGACATGTCTAATGGGCTTTTGGCCCTTTTTTACCCTGTTTTGAGGGGGTTTTGCATGGTTATCGCTCGCTTCGCGAGCGACTACGATGATTGTTACGATATCAATTATGCGATTTGCAGTCACGTGGGCTTCGCCCACGTGACTGGGCTCACGCGGTCTATCAGCCGACATTATTTACGAACATTTTCGGTGCTTTAGTCGGTCGTTTACCCTGTTTTTGGCAGTTTTATCGGTCGCTGCGCGACCGATTTTTTTCAAATTTCAATAGGGTCTTCGCCGACCTAGGTCTCAGACCCTAATAAAGCTGCAAGCAGCGTTGAGCGGGTCTTCGACGTTCCGCAGGCTGTTGTCCGCACGTCGACGTGTGTGTCTAGGTGTCTGGAGGACTCGGCCGATCGGACAAAATATTTGGGAGTTACGGCAGTATTACGGCAGTATTACGGCAGTATTACGGCAGTATTACGGCGGTATTACGGCAGTATTACGGCAGTAACACTAACGTTGTGTTTGATGGCGGGTGATTTGTTGCCATGGCAACGGCATATGATGACATCCCAGACATGGAGCTGTTGAGGGCCGGACCATTAATGATAGTCTGAAGTGTGGTGCTGTTTGGATGATTTTCCATTGACTTACAAGAACATCGTATTTTTTGGCGTTTCCATGGCAACGGCATTCGTTGAGATTTCAGATTTCACTTGGAGCTGTTGAGGCATGGACCATCAGCCATCATATGAAGTCTGGTGCCGTTTGGAACCTTTTCCATTGAATTAGGACAACAGCGTGTTTTATGGCGAGGGAAGCGCTGCCATGGAAACGGCATACGGTGAGATTTCAGATTTCACGTAGAGTTGTTGAGGGCCGGACCATTAGCCATCATATGAAATCTGGTGCTGTTTGGAACTTTTTCCATTGAATTAGGACAACACCGTGTTTCACGGCGAGGGACGCGTTGCCATGGAAACGGCATACGTTGAGATTTCAGATTTGACTTGGAGCTGTTGAGGGCCGGACCATTAACGATAGTCTGAAGTCTGGTTCCGTTTGGAACCTTTTCCATTGACTTACGACAACATGATGTTTGACGTCGAGGGATGCGTGCGTTACCATGGCAACGGCATACGTTGAGATTTCAGATTTCACATAGAGCTGTTGAGGGCCGGACCATTGATGATAGTCTGAAGTGTGGTGCTGTTTGGACGATTTTCCATTGAATTACGACAACATGATGTTTGACGGCGAGGGATGCGTTGCCATGGAAACGGCATACGTTGAGATTTCAGATTTCACATAGAGCTGTTGAGGGCCGGACCATTGATGATAGTCTGAAGTCTGGTGGTGTTTGGATGATTTTCCATTGAATTACAACCACATCAGATTTTTTGGCGGGGGATGCGTTGCCATGGAAACGGCATACGTTGAGATTCCAGATTTCATGTAGAGCTGTTGAGGGCCGGACCATTGATTATAGTCAGAAGTGTGGTGGTGTTTGGATGATTTTCCATTGAATTACGACAACATGATGTTTGACGGCGAGGGATGCGTTGCCATGGCAACGGCATACGTTGAGATTTCAGATTTCACATAGAGCTGTTGAGGGCCGGACCATTGATGATAGTCTGAAGTGTGGTGGTGTTTGGATGATTTTCCATTGAATTACGACAACATGATGTTTGACGGCGAGGGATGCGTTACCATGGAAACGGCATACGTTGAGATTTCAAATTTCACGTAGGGCTGTTGAGGGCCGGACCATTAGCCATCATATGAAATCTGGTGCTGTTTGGAACCTTTTCCATTGAATTAGGACAACACCGTGTTTCTGGCGAGGGATGCGTTGCCATGGAAACGGCATACGTTGAGATTTCAGATTTCACATAGAGCTGTTGAGGGCCGGACCATTGATGATAGTCTGAAGTCTGGTGGTGTTTGGATAATTTTCCATTGAATTACGACAACATGATGTTTGACGGCGAGGGATGCGTTGCCATGGAAACGGCATACGTTGAGATTTCAGATTTCACGTAGAGCTGTTGAGGGCCGGACCATTAATGATAGTCTGAAGTCTGGTTCCGTTTGGAACCTTGTCCATTGAATTTAAACAACATCGTATTTTTTGGCGAGGGATGCGTGCGTTACCATGGCAACGGCATACATTGAGATTTCCGATTTCACGTAGAGCTGTTGAGGGCCGGACCATTAATGACAGTCTGAAGTCTGGTTCCGTTTGTACGATTTTCCATTGAATGACGACAACATGATGTTTGACGGCGAGTGATGCGTTGCCATGGCAACGCCAAATGATGACATCACATAATTGACATAGAGCTCTTGAGGGCCGGACCATTAGCTATCATATGAAGTGTGGTGCTGTTTGGAGGATTTTCCATTGAATTACGACAACATGATGTTTGACGGCGAGGGATGCGTTGCCATGGAAACGGCATACATTGAGATTTCAGATTTCACATAGAGCTGTTGAGGGCCGGACCATTGATGATAGTCTGAAGTCTGGTGGTGTTTGGATGATTTTCCATTGAATTACGACAACATGATGTTTGACAGCGAGGGATGCGTTACCATGGCAACGGCATACGTTGAGATTTCAGATTTCACATAGAGCTGTTGAGGGCCGGACCATTGATGATAGTCTGAAGTCTGGTGGTGTTTGGACGATTTTCCATTGAATTACGACAACATGATGTTTGACGGCGAGGGATGCGTTGCCATGGAAACGGCATACCTTGAGATTTCAGATTTCACTTGGAGCTGTTGAGGCATGGACCAGTGATATAAAAGTGAAGATTGGGGGACGATGGGACCGTGTCCATTGGATTTACAGCGACACCGTTGTTTATGGCGAAGGATCCGTTGCCATGGTAACGCCAAATTAAGTAACATCAGATTTGACCTAGAGCTGTTCAGGGCTGTGGTGTGAACCGTCATGTGAAGTTTGGTGGCGTTCTGAGAATGTCAGTTTGAGTTATGACATCATCGGGTTCCATGGCGAGGGACCGCGAAAAATCGTACGAACGCGAACTTTGGCGGAAAATAACGACTACGCCATGGGGAGTATAAAAATTCCTGTGATAACTTAAGCTCTCCCATGTCTCGCGAAGCTACCCGACTAATTTCGAGGCGTACGATAAAAGTCCCTAGGAGGAGATAGATTTCGTAGGTACGCGAAATAGGGAAAAAAACGCGATTTTATCGCGTTTTTTCGACACCAAATTCAAAATGGCCGACTTCCTGTACGTTATTTTTTACCCCTCCAAGAGGCTTTTTGGTTCGTCTCCGAACCCTAGATATGCGTGGCGAGTTTCGTTCGTTTACGTGAAATTTAAAGTAGGGGGAGTTAACGTCAAAAACCGGAAGTGGGCGTGGCCTACGCAATTTTTTACGTTAAGTTCCGGGACCAATAACAACTTGCAATTTTGTCACGGATTGACGCGTGTGCAAAATTTGGTGAGTTTTCACTTATGCTGCGGGGCTCAAAAGAGCGTTTCTAGATGGCAAATAATAATAATAATAAATAATCGGTCCAGTTTCAATCTTGTTCGATTTAACATTGAGGTGGATGGGACCACCTCACTGTAGGCCGTCCGGCCTACCCACTGGGGACATGTCTAATGGGCTTTTGGCCCTTTTTTACCCTGTTTTGAGGGGGTTTTGCATGGTTATCGCTCGCTTCGCGAGCGACTACGATGATTGTTACGATATCAATTATGCGATTTGCAGTCACGTGGGCTTCGCCCACGTGACTGGGCTCACGCGGTCTATCAGCCGACATTATTTACGAACATTTTCGGTGCTTTAGTCGGTCGTTTACCCTGTTTTTGGCAGTTTTATCGGTCGCTGCGCGACCGATTTTTTCCAATTTCAATAGGGTCTTCGCCGACCTAGGTCTCAGACCCTAATTAAAGCTGCAAGCAGCGTTGAGCGGGTCTTCGACGTTCCGCAGGCTGTTGTCCGCACGTCGACGTGTGTGTCTAGGTGTCTCGAGGACTCGGCCGATCGGACAAAATATTTAGGAGTTACGGCAGTAACACAATAATAACAGAATCACCCGTTTGATGGCGGGTGATCTGTCGCCATGGCAACGGCATATGATGACATCCCAGACATCGAGCTGTTGAGGGCCGGACCATTAATGATAGTCTGAAGTCTGGTGCTGTTTGGATGATTTTCCATTGACTTACAAGAACATCGTATTTTTTGGCGTTTCCATGGAAACGGCATTAGTTGAGATTTCAGATTTCACTTGGAGCTGTTGAGGCATGGACCATCAGCCATCATATGAAGTCTGGTGCCGTTTGGAACGTTTTCCATTGAATTAGGACAACACCGTGTTTTATGGCGAGGGAAGCGTTGCCATGGAAACGGCATACGGTGAGATTTCAGATTTTACGTAGAGCTGTTGAGGGCCGGACCATTAGCCATCATCTGAAATCTGGTGCTGTTTGGAACCTTTTCCATTGAATTAGGACAACACCGTGTTTCACGGCGAGGGACGCGTTGCCATGGCAACGCCAAATGATGACATCCCATAATTGACATAGAGCTGTTGAGGGCCGGACCATTAATGATAGTCTGAAGTCTGGTGGTGTTTGGACGATTTTCCATTGACTTACAACAACATCGTATATTTTTTGGCGGGGGATGCGTTGCCATGGAAACGGCATACATTGAGATTTCAGATTTCATGTAGAGCTGTTGAGGGCCGGACCATTGATGATAGTCTGAAGTCTGGTGGTGTTTGGATGATTTTCCATAGAATTACGACAACATGATGTTTTACGGCGAGGGATGCGTTGCCATGGCAACGCCAAATGATGACATCCCATAATTGACATAGAGCTGTTGAGGGCCGGACCATTAGCCATCATATGAAGTCTGGTGCTGTTTGGACAATTTTCCAATGACTTACAACCACATCGGATTTTTTGGCGGGGGATGCGTTGCCATGGAAACGGCATACGTTGAGATTTCAGATTTCACGTATAGCTGTTGAGGGCCGGACCATTGATGATAGTCTGAAGTCTGGTGGTGTTTGGACGATTTTCCATTGAATTACGACGACATGATGTTTGACGGCGAGGGATGCGTTGCCATGGAAACGGCATACGTTGAGATTTCAGATTTCACTTGGAGCTGTTGAGGGCCGGACCATTAATGATAGTCTGAAGTCTGGTGGTGTTTGGACGATTTTCCATTGAATTACGACGACATGATGTTTGACGGCGAGGGATGCGTTACCATGGCAACGCCAAATGATGACATCCCATAATTGACATAGAGCTGTTGAGGGCCGGACCATTAGCCATCATATGAAGTCTGGTGCTGTTTGGACGATTTTCCATTGAATTACAACAGCATCGGATTTTTTGGCGAGGGATGCGTTTCCATGGAAACGGCATACGTTGAGATTTCAGATTTCACATAGAGCTGTTGAGGGCCGGACCATTAGCCATCATATGACATCTGGTGCCGTTTGTAACCTTTTCCATTGAATTACGACAACATGATGTTTGACGGCGAGGGATGCGTTGCCATGGAAACGGCATACGTTGAGATTTCAGATTTCACTTGGAGCTGTTGAGGGCCGGACCATTGATGATAGTCTGAAGTCTGGTGGTGTTTGGACGATTTTCCATTGAATTACGACGACATGATGTTTGACGGCGAGGGACGCGTTGCCATGGAAACGGCATACGGTGAGATTTCAGATTTCACGTAGAGCTGTTGAGGGCCGGACCATTAGCCATCATATGAAATCTGGTGCTGTTTGGAACCTTTTCCATTG
>JAULUE010000140.1:5000-14000 GCA_036324585.1 Champsocephalus esox | reverse complement strand
CTTTAATACTCATGTTGACGATGATAAAAATAGCCTTACTGTTGCATTTAACTCTATATTAGATTCTGTTGGTTTCTGTCAGAGTGTAAATAAACCAACCCACTGCTATAATCACACTCTCGACCTTGTTCTGACTTATGGTATTGAAATTGAGCAACTATTAGTCGAACCGCATAATCCTGCTTTATCCGACCATTTCTTAGTAACTTTTGAAGTACTGTTACTAGACTACAAAGCATTAGTCAAAAGCTCTTGCAGCAGAAACCTATCCGTTAGTGCTATAGCCACATTTAAGGAAGAGATTCCACCAATACTTAACTCGATAGCATGTCTGCATGTAGTGGAGGAAACTTATACAAAATGTACACCACCCCAAATTGATCATGTTGTTGATAGTGCTATAGATGCGCTGCGAATAAAATTAGACTCTGTTGCTCCTTTGAAAAAGAAGAAAATAAAGCAACATAGATTAGCTCCATGGCATAATGCCGAAACCCGCAAAATAAAGCAAAAGTCTAGACAACTTGAAAGGATATGGCGTTCCACCAAACTTGAAGAATCTCGTTTAATTTGGCATATTACTCTCAATGAATATAAGAAAGCACTGCGTAAAGCGAGAGCAGCATACTACTCTTCATTAATAGATGAGAATAAGAATAATGCAAGATTTCTTTTCAGCACTGTAGCCAGGCTGACAGAGAGCCACAGCTCCATTGAGCCTTCTATTCCCACAGCACTCAGTAGTAATGATTTTATGTGCTTTTTTAACGATAAAATTGTTACTCTTAGAAACAAAATTAATGACCTCTTGCCTTCGACCAGTATAATGTTATCAACAGCTCCTGGAATCGTAAGTTCTAATATTACACGAGATAGTAAACTAGAATGCTTTTCAGCCATTAACCTTGAACAATTACATTCAATGATTCTCTCTTCTAAACCATCAACGTGCATGTTAGACCCAATTCCAACTAAGCTGTTGAAGGAAGTTTTTCCATTAATTAGCACTTCTTTATTAAATATTATGAATATGTCTTTATTATCAGGCTATGTTCCACAATCATTCAAAGTAGCAGTGATAAAACCGCTTCTTAAAAAGCACAACCTCGATCCAGAGGTTTTAGCCAACTATAGACCTATTTCTAATCTTCCGTTCCTCTCAAAGATTCTTGAGAAAGCGGTCGCAAAACAGTTGTGTGATTACTTAAAAAACAATGATTTATTTGAAGATTTTCAGTCTGGCTTTAGAACACATCATAGCACAGAGACAGCTCTGGTTAAAGTCACAAATGATATTCTAATAGCCTCAGACAAGGGACTTGTCTCTATTCTTGTTTTGCTCGATCTCAGTGCTGCATTTGATACTATCGACCATGATATCCTATTGCAAAGACTAGAGCACTTAGTTGGCATACAGGGAACTGCTTTAGGCTGGTTTAGGTCCTATCTATCTGAACGCTCTCAGTTTGTACGTGTCAACGATGAATCTTCCACGCAAACCAAAGTTAGCCATGGAGTGCCACAGGGCTCAGTGCTCGGACCTATTTTGTTCACATTATATATGCTTCCGTTAGGCAATATTATAAGGAATCATTCTGTAAACTTTCATTGTTATGCGGATGATACTCAACTATATTTATCAATTAAGCCTGATGAAATTAATCATCTAAATAAAATTCAAGACTGCCTTAAGGACTTAAAAACGTGGATGACCTTAAACTTTTTGATGTTAAACACGACCAAAACTGAAGTTATTGTACTTGGCCCGAAGAATCTACGAAACAAATTATCTAAAGATATACTAACTATGGATGGCATTAATTTGGCCTCCAGTGAGACTGTAAGGAATCTTGGTGTTATATTTGATCAGGATTTATCCTTTAACGCCCACATAAAATCAATTTCAAGGACCGCCTACTTCCATCTACGTAACATTGCAAAAATCAGGCATATCTTGCCTCAAAACGATGCAGAGAAACTAGTCCATGCATTTGTTACTTCTAGGCTGGATTATTGTAACTCTTTACTATCAGGGAGTACCAAAAAGTCAATCAAGTCGCTTCAGCTGATTCAAAATGCTGCGGCTCGTGTACTAACCAGAGTTAGGAGAAGGGACCACATTACTCCTGTTCTGGCTGCCTTACACTGGCTCCCTATAGAACACAGGATAGAATTTAAAATTCTTCTTCTCGCCTACAAAGCCCTTAATGGGCAGGCGCCATCTTACCTTAAAGAACTCATTATACCCTACTGTCCTACTAGGGCATTGCGTTCCAAGAATGCAGGGTTGTTGGTTGTTCCTAGAGTCTCTAAAAGTACAATGGGAGCCAGAGCCTTTTCTTATCAAGCTCCACATTTGTGGAATCAGCTTCCAGTTTGTGTTCGGGCGGCAGACACCCTATCCGTTTTTAAGAGTGCGCTTAAGACCTTCCTTTTTGATAAAGCTTATAGTTAGGGCTGATTAGATTCAGCCCCTAGTTTTGCTGATATAGGCTTAGTTTGTCGGGGGACATCTTACTTCTTCCTTCTCTCTGTCTATACCTGTGTACTCTCATGTTCCGATTAACCCAGCTTCCCCAAATGTCTTTCTTTTTGGGGTCTATATATGCTGGGATCCGGAGTCATGGATGATCCTGCGGTCTTGTGTCCTGGATCGCGAGCGCTGGATCTTGAGTCGTGGCTGTGGTCCTGGATCATCGGTCCTGGATGGATATCCTCGTGGATTCATCTTCCTATTATACACACATGCATTTCCAAACATTTGGACTACCTATGTTGCAAATGTATTATCTTTTCAATTTACACACGGCATCTATTGCACGTCTGTCCGTCCTGGGAGAGGGATCCCTCCTCTGTTGCTCTCCCTGAGGTTTCTCCCATTTTTCCCTTTAAACTGGGTTTTCTTTGGAAGTTTTTCCTTGTACGATGTGAGGGTCTAAGGACAGAGGGTGTCGTATTGTCATACTGATATTCTGTACACACTGTGAAGACCACTGAGACAAATGTAACATTTGTGATATTGGGCTATATAAATAAACATTGATTGATTGATTGATGATAGAACAGAGAGGAAGAGAGAGAGGAGAACAGAGAGGAAGAGAGAGAGGAGAACAGAGAGGAGAACAGAGTGGAAGAGAGAGAGGAGAACAGAGAGGAAGAGAGAGAGGAGAACAGAGAGGAAGAGAGAGAGGAGAACAGAGAGAACAGAGAGGAAGACAGAGAGGAAGAGAGAGAGGAGAACAGAGAGGAGAACAGAGAGGAAGAGAGAGGAGAACAGAGAGGAGAACAGAGAGGAAGACAGAGAGGAGAACAGAGAGGAAGACAGAGAGGAGAACAGAGAGGAGAAGAGAGGAGAACAGAGAGGAAGACAGAGAGGAGAACAGAGAGGAAGAGAGAGAGGAGAACAGAGAGGAAGAGAGAGAGGAGAACAGAGAGGAAGACAGAGAGGAGAACAGAGAGGAGAAGAGAGGAGAACAGAGAGGAAGAAGAGAGGAGAACAGAGAGGAAGAGAGAGAGAGAACAGAGAGGAGACAGAGAGGAGAACAGAGAGGAGAACAGAGAGGAAGAGAGAGAGGAGAACAGAGAGGAAGACAGAGAGGAGAACAGAGAGGAAGACAGAGAGGAGAACAGAGAGGAGAACAGAGAGGAAACAGAGAGGAAGAAGAGAGGAAACAGAGAGGAGAACAGAGAGGAGACAGAGAGGAGAACAGAGAGGAAGAGAGAGAGGAGAACAGAGAGGAGAACAGAGAGGAGAACAGAGAGGAAGACAGAGAGGAAGACAGAGAGGAGAACAGAGAGGAGAACAGAGAGGAAGAGAGAGAGGAGAACAGAGAGGAGAACAGAGAGGAAGAGAGAGAGGAAACAGAGAGGAGAACAGAGAGGAAGACAGAGAGGAGAACAGAGAGGAAGACAGAGAGGAGAACAGAGAGGAAGACAGAGAGGAGAACAGAGAGGAAGACAGAGAGGAGAACAGAGAGGAAGACAGAGAGGAGAACAGAGAGGAGAACAGAGAGGAAGACAGAGAGGAAACAGAGAGGAAGACAGAGAGGAGAACAGAGAGGAAGACAGAGAGGAAGACAGAGAGGAGAAGAGAGAGAGAAGAGAGAGGAGAACAGAGAGGAGAACAGAGAGGAAGAAGAGAGGAGAACAGAGAGGAAGACAGAGAGGAGAACAGAGAGGAGAACAGAGAGGAGAACAGAGAGGAAGACAGAGAGGAGAACAGAGAGGAGAACAGAGAGGAGAACAGAGAGGAGAACAGAGAGGAAGACAGAGAGGAGAACAGAGAGGAAGACAGAGAGGAGAACAGAGAGGAGAACAGAGAGGAAGACAGAGAGGAGAACAGAGAGGAAGACAGAGAGGAAGACAGAGAGGAGAACAGAGAGGAAGAGAGAGAAGAGAGAAGACAGAGAGGAGAACAGAGAGGAAGACAGAGAGGAGAACAGAGAGGAGAACAGAGAGGAGAACAGAGAGGAAGACAGAGAGGAGAACAGAGAGGAAGACAGAGAGGAAGAGAGAGAGGAGAACAGAGAGGAAGAGAGAGGAGAACAGAGAGGAGAACAGAGAGGAAGACAGAGAGGAGAACAGAGAGGAAGACAGAGAGGAGAACAGAGAGGAGAACAGAGAGGAAGAGAGAGAGGAGAACAGAGAGGAGAACAGAGAGGAAGAGAGAGAGGAGAACAGAGAGAGAACAGAGAGGAAGACAGAGAGGAGAACAGAGAGGAAGACAGAGAGGAAGACAGAGAGGAGAACAGAGAGGAAGAGAGAGAGGAGAACAGAGAGGAAGACAGAGAGGAGAACAGAGAGGAGAACAGAGAGGAAGACAGAGAGGAGAACAGAGAGGAAGACAGAGAGGAGAACAGAGAGGAAGACAGAGAGGAGAACAGAGAGGAAGACAGAGAGGAGACAGAGAGGAGAACAGAGAGGAGAACAGAGAGGAGAACAGAGAGGAAGACAGAGAGGAAGACAGAGAGGAGAACAGAGAGGAAGACAGAGAGGAAGACAGAGAGGAGAACAGAGAGGAGAGACAGAGAGGAGAACAGAGAGGAAGACAGAGAGGAGAACAGAGAGGAAGACAGAGAGGAGAACAGAGAGGAGAACAGAGAGGAAGACAGAGAGGAGAACAGAGAGGAAGACAGAGAGGAAGAGAGAGAGGAGAACAGAGAGGAGAACAGAGAGGAAGAGAGAGAGGAGAACAGAGAGGAAGACAGAGAGGAGAACAGAGAGGAGAGACAGAGAGGAGAACAGAGAGGAAGACAGAGAGGAGAACAGAGAGGAAGACAGAGAGGAAGACAGAGAGGAGAACAGAGAGGAGACAGAGAGGAAGACAGAGAGGAGAACAGAGAGGAAGACAGAGAGGAGAACAGAGAGGAGAACAGAGAGGAAGACAGAGAGGAGAACAGAGAGGAAGAGAGAGAGGAGAACAGAGAGGAGAACAGAGAGGAGAACAGAGAGGAGAACAGAGAGGAAGACAGAGAGGAGAACAGAGAGGAAGAGAGAGGAGAACAGAGAGGAGAACAGAGAGGAAGAGAGAGAGGAGAACAGAGAGGAGAACAGAGAGGAAGACAGAGAGGAGAACAGAGAGGAAGACAGAGAGGAAGAGAGAGAGGAGAACAGAGAGGAGAACAGAGAGGAAGACAGAGAGGAGAGACAGAGAGGAGAACAGAGAGGAGAACAGAGAGGAGAACAGAGAGGAGAACAGAGAGGAGAACAGAGAGGAGAAGAGAGAGAACAGAGAGGAAGACAGAGAGGAAACAGAGAGGAGAACAGAGAGGAAGAGAGAGAGGAGAACAGAGAGGAAGACAGAGAGGAGAACAGAGAGGAAGACAGAGAGGAGAACAGAGAGGAAGACAGAGAGGAGAACAGAGAGGAGAACAGAGAGGAAGACAGAGAGGAAGACAGAGAGGAGAACAGAGAGGAGAACAGAGAGGAAGAGAGAGAGGAGAACAGAGAGGAAGACAGAGAGGAGAACAGAGAGGAGAACAGAGAGGAAGACAGAGAGGAGAACAGAGAGGAAGACAGAGAGGAGAACAGAGAGGAAGACAGAGAGGAAGACAGAGAGGAGAACAGAGAGGAGAACAGAGAGGAAGAGAGAGAGGAGAACAGAGAGGAAGACAGAGAGGAAGACAGAGAGGAGAACAGAGAGGAGAACAGAGAGGAAGACAGAGAGGAGAACAGAGAGGAAGACAGAGAGGAGAACAGAGAGGAAAGAGAGAGAGAACAGAGAGGAAGACAGAGAGGAGAACAGAGAGGAGACAGAGAGGAGAACAGAGAGGAAGAGAGAGAGGAGAACAGAGAGGAGAACAGAGAGGAAGACAGAGAGGAGAACAGAGAGGAAGACAGAGAGGAGAACAGAGAGGAGAACAGAGAGGAAGACAGAGAGGAAGACAGAGAGGAGAACAGAGAGGAGAACAGAGAGGAAGAGAGAGAGGAGAACAGAGAGGAAGACAGAGAGGAAGACAGAGAGGAGAACAGAGAGGAAGACAGAGAGGAGAACAGAGAGGAAGACAGAGAGGAGAACAGAGAGGAAGACAGAGAGGAAGACAGAGAGGAGAACAGAGAGGAGAACAGAGAGGAAGACAGAGAGGAGAACAGAGAGGAAGAGAGAGAGGAGAACAGAGAGGAGAACAGAGAGGAGACAGAGAGGAGAACAGAGAGGAGAACAGAGAGGAAGACAGAGAGGAGAACAGAGAGGAAGACAGAGAGGAGAACAGAGAGGAGAACAGAGAGGAAGAGAGAGGAGAACAGAGAGGAAGACAGAGAGGAGAACAGAGAGGAAGACAGAGAGGAGAACAGAGAGGAAGACAGAGAGGAGAACAGAGAGGAAGACAGAGAGGAGAACAGAGAGGAAGAGAGAGAGGAGAACAGAGAGGAAGACAGAGAGGAGAACAGAGAGGAAGACAGAGAGGAGAACAGAGAGGAAGACAGAGAGGAGAACAGAGAGGAGAACAGAGAGGAGAACAGAGAGGAAGACAGAGAGGAGAACAGAGAGGAAGAGAGAGAGGAGAACAGAGAGGAAGACAGAGAGGAGAACAGAGAGGAGAACAGAGAGGAAGACAGAGAGGAAGACAGAGAGGAGAACAGAGAGGAAGACAGAGAGGAGAACAGAGAGGAGAACAGAGAGGAAGACAGAGAGGAAGACAGAGAGGAGAACAGAGAGGAAGACAGAGAGGAGAACAGAGAGGAGAACAGAGAGGAAGAGAGAGAGGAGAACAGAGAGGAAGACAGAGAGAGAAGAGAGAGAGGAGAACAGAGAGGAAGACAGAGAGGAAGACAGAGAGGAGAACAGAGAGGAGAACAGAGAGGAAGAGAGAGAGGAGAACAGAGAGGAGAACAGAGAGGAAGACAGAGAGGAGAACAGAGAGGAAGACAGAGAGGAGAACAGAGAGGAGAACAGAGAGGAAGAGAGAGAGGAGAACAGAGAGGAAGACAGAGAGGAGAACAGAGAGGAAGACAGAGAGGAGAACAGAGAGGAGAACAGAGAGGAGAACAGAGAGGAAGACAGAGAGGAGAACAGAGAGGAAGACAGAGAGGAGAACAGAGAGGAAGAAGAGAGGAGAACAGAGAGGAAGACAGAGAGGAGAACAGAGAGGAAGACAGAGAGGAGAACAGAGAGGAAGACAGAGAGGAGAACAGAGAGGAAGACAGAGAGGAGAACAGAGAGGAGAGACAGAGAGGAGAACAGAGAGGAAGACAGAGAGGAGAACAGAGAGAACAGAGAGGAAACAGAGAGGAGAACAGAGAGGAAGAGAGAGAGGAAGACAGAGAGGAGAACAGAGAGGAAGACAGAGAGGAGAACAGAGAGGAAGACAGAGAGGAGAACAGAGAGGAAGACAGAGAGGAGAACAGAGAGGAAGACAGAGAGGAGAACAGAGAGGAAGACAGAGAGGAGAACAGAGAGGAGAACAGAGAGGAAGACAGAGAGGAGAACAGAGAGGAAGACAGAGAGGAGAACAGAGAGGAAGACAGAGAGGAGAACAGAGAGGAAGACAGAGAGGAGAACAGAGAGGAAGACAGAGAGGAGAACAGAGAGGAAGACAGAGAGGAGAACAGAGAGGAGAACAGAGAGGAGAACAGAGAGGAAGACAGAGAGGAAGACAGAGAGGAGAACAGAGAGGAGAACAGAGAGGAAGACAGAGAGGAGAACAGAGAGGAAGACAGAGAGGAGAACAGAGAGGAAGACAGAGAGGAGAACAGAGAGGAAGACAGAGAGGAGAACAGAGAGGAAGACAGAGAGGAAGACAGAGAGGAGAGACAGAGAGGAGAACAGAGAGGAAGACAGAGAGGAGAACAGAGAGGAAGACAGAGAGGAGAACAGAGAGGAGAAGAGAGAGAACAGAGAGGAGAACAGAGAGGAAGACAGAGAGGAGAACAGAGAGGAAGAGAGAGAGAACAGAGAGGAAGACAGAGAGGAGAACAGAGAGGAAGACAGAGAGGAGAACAGAGAGGAAGAGAGAGGAGAACAGAGAGGAGAACAGAGAGAGAACAGAGAGGAGAACAGAGAGGAAGAAGAGAGGAGAACAGAGAGGAAGACAGAGAGGAGAACAGAGAGGAAGACAGAGAGGAAGACAGAGAGGAGAACAGAGAGGAAGACAGAGAGGAGAACAGAGAGGAAGACAGAGAGGAGAACAGAGAGGAGAACAGAGAGGAAGACAGAGAGAACAGAGAGGAAACAGAGAGGAAGACAGAGAGGAGAACAGAGAGAAGAAGAGAGAACAGAGAGGAAGACAGAGAGGAGAACAGAGAGGAGAACAGAGAGGAAGAAGAGAGGAGAACAGAGAGGAAGACAGAGAGGAGAACAGAGAGGAAGACAGAGAGGAGAACAGAGAGGAGAACAGAGAGGAAGAGAGAGAGGAAACAGAGAGGAGAACAGAGAGGAAGAGAGAGAACAGAGAGAGAACAGAGAGGAAGACAGAGAGGAGAACAGAGAGGAGACAGAGAGGAGAACAGAGAGGAAGACAGAGAGGAGAACAGAGAGGAAGACAGAGAGGAGAACAGAGAGGA
>JAULUE010000140.1:0-2500 GCA_036324585.1 Champsocephalus esox | reverse complement strand
CAGTGTGTGTGTTCAGTGTTCACCTCAGTGTGTGTGTTCTGTGTTCACCTCAGTGTGTGTGTTCAGTGTTCACCTCTGTGTGTGTTCAGTGTTCACCTCAGTGTGTGTGTTCAGTGTTCACCTCAGTGTGTGTGTTCTGTGTTCACCTCAGTGTGTGTGTTCAGTGTTCACCTCAGTGTGTGTGTTCAGTGTTCACCTCAGTGTGTGTGTTCAGTGCCGTGTGTCTGCCAAATAAAGTCAAGACCCTCAAAAGTTACGGTTTATTTCATTTGAAGGAGGAGCACCAGCAACATCTCCAGGTGCTCCTTTGAGAACCAGGGCAAACAAGTGATGTGCACCCTGGTCATAAGTGTATTTAGCAACGTAACGATAACCAATCAAAGGCCGGGGGTCATTGGTCAAACAAAAGACCAATGAAAGAGCAGTTGTTTCTTCTTTGTTTTCTTTTCTGAGACAGCGGCGGGAAAACAAGAATAGACATTAGAGATGTTTGCGTATGTTAAATACACTGACGGCTACAAAGCCGACATTTTTGATTTAAAAACCTACCAAAGAGATATTCTTTATCAGATGATTTGGGAAAACGAATACTTGAACGGTCAGGTTCTCCTAGTGAAAGGTAAGTGACATAACTATTTATTTTCTGAACAAGCTAACGTTGGCTTAATTAAATGACGAGCCAGTTCTTGTATGCTAATAAGATGTTGGCGCGTTAATTCCACTGCAGCGGGTAGCTCGTTTTGTTTGCGTTTCCACTTGGCCTAGCACCGGCTAGCGGGTGCTAATTCACAGTTTTTCTGGCCCCATAAAATCGTGGTTCTTGGGCCAGGAACAACCAGGCTGAGTCGGGCTGAGCATGCTAAACTAGAGGGAGAATCGCTGGCAAGGGGGCTACAACTACAACAAGGTGAACATATTGTACCGTGATTTAATTATAATACACGTTTCAAAATGATGCCGAAGTAACAACACACTGATACGGTTAGTAAAACCATGAATTAATGCTTTGACAAGTCTGCAGACAGACGGCAGAGAAACACCTTTTAAAATCCGTGTTTTCTGAATGGAGATCGGCTAAGCTAACGTTATATATGCTCCGACCGTCCACACTCACAACAACGGCCTACAGACATAAATAAAGCAGCGACTGTATTCTCCATGACACAGACAGTCTGTGGTTTGGACTTGTTTAACTGTTGTCTAGTTTCTGAACAGATATGAGGAGCTGTGAGCTCTGAGTGCTAACAGCTAACGGCTGTGTTATTTTTCTGGGGCGCTCATTGAAGATGACGTCACGGCTCCTCCTACACTGCGTTACTATAGTAACTACCCCAGTTCCTAAACTGTAATGGAAGCGCAGCATTAAAGTGAGCCTAACCAAACCGAGCGAGGCCTGCAGTGGAAACGCGCCATAAGATAGCTATCAAGTTAACACAGACGCTTAACATTTACTACTTTTTCACTCACCTTTTAACAGAAACCCGAGAAGAGATTGAGGAGTCAACTGTGAATCCTCAAAAAAGGATAAGAGTCCCCAAGATCCATCACGAAGAAGGCGTTATGGAGGAGAACAATGAAGGGACATCCGCCGAAAAAGATGGCTTAAAAAAGAAGACGGTATGTATTAGGAATTAAGTGACTAAGAAATAAGAATAGCCTACTTGTTGTCGTTTGATGCTAAATACATCCCAACCTTTTGAGGGGGGAGTGGTAACAAGGTGCGTTCGGCCAACGGGGGAGGGGGGGGTACTCTGTGTCGCCTGTCAGCGCAACTTACATGATGCCGTTTAGACGATATAATAATAAAGGGCGGTGCTGGCCGCCAGCGAACCGATCCGGCCTTTCTGCACGACTGTCACTCAAATGCGAGACGTCTCAAGCCCCGGCTCCACGAGTATGAAACGTATCCGCATATTTCTCTTGCGTATAGCCCTCTGAGTCCCACGAGGCCACAACTAAAATGATAGAAACGACTCGGAAAACGATAACGGCTAAAAAGGCAGATAGATCTGGGAGCGCTCTGGGGGGTCATATGGCTCCGTGGGATCGCCTCTATGCGATAATTATTTATACGTTGACGCAATAGCCCCGCCTCTCCCCACCTCTCCTGCTCACCCCCGCATCAAAGTAAACTGCACACTGAATTCAGATTATGTATCTTTCTCTCGATGTGGACATAAACGCGAGTGAAGTCTAACGGAGCGTCCACACAGCAGCGTGCGTTGGCGCTTAGAGGTGGGCGTATCTGAAGCTTGGGGATTTTTTGCGAGCAACGCGACCAACAACCAATCACATGAATCTCCTCCGACATACAAAGCAAGAGCAATGTTAATACGAAGTAAACTGGATATACAATCCCCCAACAGGCGAAAACCTACCAGTTTCACCCACTGTCTCTGCCCCCTCCCTCCATGCCTCGCTCCTCCGGTCTGCATCCCGGTAGATGAACAGAGACTGATCATACAGCACCGGGTGATTCACCACGCCTCCGTCGAGGCGT
>JAULUE010000139.1:17500-21055 GCA_036324585.1 Champsocephalus esox | reverse complement strand
TTTGTTTTTGTTGTTTGTTGTTTGTTTTTTGTTGTTGTTGTGTTTTTTTTTTGTTTTGGTTTTTTGTTTGTTTTTGTTTTTGCTTTGTTTTTTTTGGTGTGTGTTGTTTTTTGTGTTGTGTTTTTTTGTTTTGTGTTGTTTGTGTTGTTTTTGTGTTTTTGTTGTGTGTTTTGGTTTTTTGTTTTGTGTTGTGTGTTTTGTGTGTTTTGTGTTTTGGTTTGTTTGTTTGTTTGTGTTTTGTTTTTTGTTTTGTTGTTTTTGTTTGTTTTTGTTTGTGTGTTTTTTTTTGTTTTTGGTTTTGTGTTTGTTGTGTGTTGTTTGTTTTTGTGTGTGGTTTTTGTTGTTTTTGTGTTTTGTGTTTTTTTTTGGTGTTTTGTTTTTTTGTGGTTTTTGGTTTGTTTGTGTGTTGTGTTTTGTTGTGTGTTTGTTTTGTTTTTTGTGTTTGTGTTGTGTTTTGTTTGTGTTTTTTTGTGTTTGTTGTTGTTTGTTTGTTTTTGTTTTTTGTGTTTGTGTGTTTTCGTTAGTTTATCTGTTTGTGTGGTATGTTTTTTGGGTTGGTTGTTTTGGGTGGTGTTTGGTGATTTGGTGGGTTTGTTTGTTTGTTTTGTGTGTTTGGGTTTTGGTGGTGTTGGTGTTTTTGGTGTGGGTTTTTTGGGTGTGTGGGTGGAGGTGGTTGGGTTGGGTTTGGGTTGTTGGGTGTTGTCGTGGTGGGGCTGGTTTGGGTTTTGGTTGTGTGGTGATGGTGTGTGTGTGTTGGTTTGTGTGGGTTTTTGTTGGGGTTTTTGGTGTTTGTGTGTTTTTGGGGTTTTTGTGTGTGTTGGTGGGTGGGTTTGGGGTGGTTGGTGTGGGTGGTGGTGGGTTTGGTTGTTTGGGGTTTTTTTGTGGTGTGTTTTGTTGGGTTTGTGAGTATTTGTGGTTGTGGTGGTTTGGGTATTTGTGTTTTTTGTGTGGTATTTGTGTTTGTTGTGTTGAGGTGTTGTTTGTTTTGTGGTTGTTTTGTTTTGTGTTTTGGTGTTTTTTGTGTTTTTTGGTTGTGTTGTTTGGTTTTGTTTGTGTGTGGTTTGTGTGTGGTATGTGTTTTGTGTGTGTGTGTGTTTTTGGTGGGTGTTGTGTTGTGTGTGTTGTGTTGGGTTTTTTGGTTTTGTTGGTGTTGTGTTTGAGTTTTTGTGTTGTTTGGGTGATGGTTGGTTTGTGTTTTGTATGATTATGTTGTGGTTTGTGTTGTTTTTTGGTTTTGTGGGTTGTTTGTTTTTTTGTGATTTGGTGTGGTCTTTGTTTTTGGTTTTTGGTTTAGTGGTTTGGTTTTGTTTTTTGTTTGTGGTGGGGTGTTTTGTTGGTTTGTTTTTGTGGTTTGTTTTGTTGTTGGTTTGTGGGGGTGTTTTTTGGTTGTTGTGTTGTTGTTTGTTTGGTGTGTGTGGGGTTGTGTGTTGGTGATGGTGTGTGTGGTGGGGTGTGGTGTGGTGGGGTTGGGTGTGGTGGGGTGTGTGTGGTGTTTGTTGTGGGGTTGTTTTTTGTGTTGTGTGTTTTGTGTGGGTGTTTTGTTTTGTTTGGTGGGTTTTGTTTTGTGTTTTTTGTGTTTTTGTGGGTGTGGTGTATTGGTTGGGTGTTTTTGGTTTGTGTTTTTTGTGTGTGTGTTTGGGTTGGTTGGGGTTTTTATTTGTTTGTGTTTTTGGTGGTTTTGTGTGTTGTTTTGGGTGTGGTGTGTTGTTTTGTTTGTGGTTTGTGTAAGTTGTGGGGTGTGTTGTGGGTTGTGTGTTTGTTTTTTTGTTGGGTTGTGGGTTTTTGTTTTTGGGTTTTTTGTGTTTGTTTGTTTGTGGGTGGTGTTGTTGTTTTTGGTTTTGTGTTGGGGTTGTGTTTTGTGTGGTTTGTTTTTGTGTGTTTTTGGTGGTGTGGTGTTTTATTTTTGATGTAATTTTTTGTTTTTGTGGTAGTTGTTGGTGTTTGTGTGGTGTGTTGGTGTTTGTGTGTGTTGTTGTTGTTTTGTATGTGGTGGTTTGTTTTTTGTTGGTGGTTTTTTTGTTGTGTTGTGAGGGTGTGTTGTTTGTTTGATTTTTGGTTTTTTGGGTTTTTTTGTTGTAATTTGTGGTTTGTATGTGGGGTTGTTTTTTGTGGTGGTTTTGTTTTGTGTGTTGTGTGTTGTGTTTTGTTGTGTGGTTTTGGGTTGCGTGTGTTTTGTTGTTTGTGTGTGTGTTTTTTGTTGTTTTGTTGTGTTTGTTGTTGTTTTGTTTTTTTTGTTTTTGTTTTGTTGTTTTTGTGTTTTGTATTTTGGTATTTGTTTTGTTTTGTTGTTTTGTGTGTTTTTTTGTTTGTGGTTTGTGGGTGTTTTTTGTTTTGGTTTTTGTTGTTGTGTGATTTTTTGTTGTTGTGTGTTTGGGTGTTTGTGGTGTGTGTTTTGTGGTTGTGTTTGGTTTGTTTGTGTTTTTTTTGGTGTTGTTTGTTTTTGTTTTGTTTGTGTTTTTTGTTTTGTGTGTTGTTTGTGTTTTTGTCTGTTGTGTTTTGTCTGTGTTTTGTGTTGTGTGTGTTTTTGGTTGTGGTTTGGGTTTGTGTTGTTGGTGGGTGTTGGTGTGTTTGGTTGTGTTTTTGGTGTGTGTGTGTGGTAGTTTTGTGTTTGTGTGGTGTTTGTTTTGTTTTTGTTTTTTGGTGTTTTTGGTGATTTTTCTGGTTGTTGTTTTGGGTTGTATGGTGTTGGTTTTTTGGTGTTGGGTGTGGTGTGTTGGTGTTGGGGTGTTGTGATTTGTGTGTTTGTGTGTTTTGTGGTGTTTTTGTTTTTTGTTTTTTGTTTGGTGTTTGGGTGTTTTTTGTTTTTTGTTTGGTGGTTTTTCGTGTTTTTGATGTGTATGTGTTTTCGTATTGGGTGTTGGGTGGGTGTGGTGTTTGATGGTATTTTTTGTGGTTGATGTGGTATGGTTTTTTGTTGTTGTTGTTTGTCGTTTTTTGTGTGTGTTGTTTTGTGTTGTGTTTTTGGTTTGTTGTGTTTGGGTTTGGTTGTGGTTTGTGTGTGGGTGTTTTGTTTTGTTTGATGTTGTTTTTGTGTGGTTTTTGTTTTTGGTGTGTCTTTGTTTTTTTTGTGTTTGTTGTTTTTTTGTGTTTTGTGTGTTGTGTTGTGTGTTTGTTGTGTGTTTGTTTTTGTTTGGTTTGTTTTTTGTTCTTTGTGTTTTGTTGTGGGTTGATGTTAGGTTGTGTAGGTTGTTTTTTGTGGTTTGGTTAGTTGTTTTGGTGTTGGTTTTGTTTTGTTGGTTGTTTTGTGTTGTTTTTGTTTGGTGGTTGTTTGTTTGGTGTGTGTGTGTTTTGGGTGGTTTTTGTGGTGTATTTTTGTGGTTGGTTTCTGTGTTGTGTTGTTTTTGTTGTTTTGTGTTTTGTGTGTGTTTATGTGTGTGTTTGTTTGTGTGTTGTGTTTTGGTTGTGTTTTGTGTGTTCTTGTGTGGTTTTTTTTGTTGTTTTTGTTTTTGTGTTTTGTGTGGTGTTTTTTTTGTTTTTTTGTGTTTGTTTTTTGTTTTTTTGTTTGTGTTTGGTGTGTTTTTTTTGGTTTTTGTGTTTTTTGGTGTGTGTGGTTTT
>JAULUE010000139.1:0-12500 GCA_036324585.1 Champsocephalus esox | reverse complement strand
TGTGTGTTTGTGTTTTTGTTTGTGTTGGTTTTGTCTTGTTGTTTGGTGTTGTGTATGTGTTTTTTTGTTTTTTGTGTGTTGTGTTTTGTTGTGTGTTGTTTGTTTGTGTTGTGTGTGTGTGTGTTTTTTGTTTTGTGTTTTTATGTGTTTTTTTGTTTTGTTTTATGTGGTTTTGTTTGTTTTTGTGTTTGATGGTTTTTGGTTTTTTTGTTTTTTTTTGTGTATGTGTGTTTTGTGTTTTGTGTGTTGTGTTTATGTTATGTGTGTTTTTGTGTATATGTGATTGTGTGTGTGTGTGTGTTTTTTTTTGTGTGTTTTTGTGTTTTGTTTGGTTTTGTGTTTGTTTTGTTTTTGTTGTGTGTTTTTTTTTTTTGTGTGGTTTTGTGTGTTGTTTTTTGGTGTTGTTTTTTGTGCTTGTGTGTGTTGTGGTTTTTTTTGTGTTGTTGTGTGTGTGTGTTTTGTGTTTTTGTTTGTTTTGTTTTGTTTTTGTTTGGTGTGTTTGTTGTTGTGTTGTGTTTTTTTGTTTGTTTTTGTTTTTTTGTTTTGTTGTTTGATTTTTTGTGGTTTGTTGTGTGTTGTTTTTGTTGTTTGTTTTTGTTGTTTGTGTGTTTTGTGTTTTTTTGTTGTTGTTGTTTTGTTGTTGTTTTGTGTTGTGGTTGTGTTTGTTTTGTGTTTGTGTGTTTTTTTTTTTTGTTTTTTTTTTGGTTGTTTTTTTGTTGTTGTTTGTGTTTTTGTGTTTTGTGTGTGTTTGTGTGTTTTGTTGTTGTTGTTGTTGTGTTTGTTGTTGTTTGTTTTTTTTTTGTTGTGTTTGTTTGTTGTTTGTGTTTTTGTGTTGTTTGTTTGTTTTTGTGTGGTGTTGTTGTTGTGGTGTTGTGTTGTGTGTGTTTTGTTGTTTGTTGTTGTTTTTTTGTGTTGTTTTTGTTGTGTTTTGTGTTGTTTTTGTGTTTTGTGTTTGTTTTTTGTTTTTGTTTTGTGTGTGTTGTGTTTTGGTGTTTTTTTTTGTGTTGTTTGTTGTTGTGTGTGTTTTGTTTGTTGTGTTTTGTTGTTTTTGTGTGTTTTTGTTTTGTGTTTTGTGTGTTTGTTGTTTGTTTTTGTTTTGTGTTTTGGTGTTTTTTGTTTTGTTTTTGTGTTTTGTTTTGTGTTTTGTTTTGTGTTGTTTTGTTGTTTTTTTTTGTTGTTTTTGTGTTTGTGTTTTTTTGGGTTGTGTTTTTTTTTTTGTGTTTTTTGTTTGTTGTTGTTTTTTTTGTGTTGGTTTTTTTGTTGGTGTGTTTTGTTTGTTGTTGTGTTTTTTTTTGTTGTTTTTTTTTGTTTTTTGTTTGTTTTGTGTTGTTGTTTGTTTGTTTGTTGTGTGTGGTTTGTTGTTTTTGTTTTTTGTTTTTGTTGTGTTTTTTTGTGGTTTGTGTGTGTTTTTTTTGTGTTGTGTGTTTGTGTTTTGTTGTTTGTTTGTTGTTTTTGTTTGTGTGTGTTTGTTGTGTTGTGTTTGTTTGTTTTTTTGTGTTTTGTTTGTTGTTGTGTTTGTTTGTTGTGTTTTTTTGTTTGTGTTGTGTTGTGTTTTGTGAGTTTGTTGTTTTTGGTTTTGTGTTTGTGTTTTTTGTTTGTGTTGTGTTTTTGTTTTTTTGTTTTTTTTGTTGTTTGTTTTTTTGTTTTTGTGTTGTTTTTGTGTTTTTGTGTTTTTTTGTTGGTTTGTTTTTTGTTTGTTTTTGTTTTTTGTTTTTTTTTTTTTGTTTGTTGTGTGTTTTTGTGTTGTGTGTTGTTTTTGTTTGTGTTTTGTGTTTTGTGTTTGTGTTTTTTGTGTGTGTTTTTGTTGTGGTTTTTTGTTTTTTTGTTTGTGTTTTGTTTTGTGTGTTTTGTTGTTGTTGTGTTTTTTTTTGGTTTTTGTTTTTTTGTTTTTTTGTTGGTTTTGTTGTGTTTTTGTTTGTTGTTTTTGCTTTTGTGTTTGTTTTTTGTTGTGTTTTGTTTGTGTTGTTTTGTGTGTTTTTTTTTTTTTTGTTGTTTGTGTTTTTTTTTGTGTGGTTGTGTTTTGTGTTGTTTGTTGTGTTTTTTTTGTGTTGTTTGTTTGTTTGTTGTTGTTTTGGTGTTTTGTGTGTGTGTGTTTTGTTTTGTTGTTTTTTTGTTGTTGTTTTTTTGTTTTGTTGTTTGTTTGTGTTGTTGTTGTTTGTTTTTTGTTTTTTTTGGTTGTTGTTGTTGTTTGTGTGTTGTGTTTTGTGGTGTGTTTTGTTTTGTTTGTTTTTGGTTTGTGTTGTTTTTTGTTGTTGTGTTGTTTTTTTTTTTTTTTTGTTGTTTGTTTTTTTTTGTTTGTTTGTGTTTGTGTTTTTGGTTGTTGTTTTTGTGTTGTTGTGTTTTTTTTTTTGTTTTTTGTTGTTTGTGTTGTTTGTTGTTTGTGTGTTGTTTGTTTGTGTTGTTTTTGTGTTTTGTGTTTGTTTGGTGTTTTTTTGTGTTTTGTGTTGTGTTGTTTGTGTTTGTTGTTTTTGTGTTTTTTGTTTTTGTTTTTTTTGTGTTGTGTTGTGTGTGTGTTTTGTTTTTGTTTGGTGTTTGTGTTTGTTGTTTTGTTTTGTTTTTTTTTGTGTTGTGTTTTTTGTTGTTGGTGTTTGTTTTTTTTGTTTTTGTTTGTTGTTTGTTGTTGTGTGTTTTTTTGTTGTTTTGTTTTTTTGTGTTATGTTTTTGTTTTTTTGTGTGTTGTGTGTGTTTTGTTTTTTTTTTGTGGTTGTGTTTGTTGTGTTGTTGTTTGTTTGTTTTTGTTGTGTGTTTTTTGTTTTTTTTGTTTGTTTGTGTGTTTTTTTTGTTGTTGTTGTGTGTTGTTGTTTTTTTTTTGGTTTTGTTGTTTTGTTGTGTTTGTGTGTTTGTTGTGTGTTGTTTATTTTTTTGTTGTTTTGTTTTGTTTTGTTTTGTTGTTTTTGTTTTTGTATTTTTGTTGTTTTGTTTGTTTTGTTGTTTTTTTGTGTGTTGTGTTTGTTTGTTGTTTTTTGTTGTTTTTTGTTTTTGTTGTTGTGTGTTTTTGTTGTTGTTTTTTTGTTTGTGTGTTTTGTTGTTGTTTTGTTTGTGTTTTGTTGTTTGTTTGTTTTTTGTGTGTGTTGTTTGGTTGTTGTTTTGGTGTGGTTTGTTTTTGTGTTGTGTTTTGTTGTTTTTGGGTGTGTGTGTTGTTTGTTTTTGTTTTGTTTTTTTGTTGTTTTGTTTTTTTTGTTTTTTTTGTGTGTTTGTTGTTGTTGTTGTTTGGTGTTTTGTTTTGTTGTCTTGTTGTTTGTTTGTGTTTGTTTGTTTTGTTGTTTTTGTGTTTGTTGTTGTGTTGTTTTTTTGTTTTTGTGTGGTGATTTGTTTTTGTTTGTTTTTGTTGTTTGCTGCTTTTTGTGTTGTATATCTTTTGATTTGTTTTGTTTTGTTGATTTGTTGCTTTTATTGTGTTTCTTTGTTGCTGCATGTATGATTGCTATGATTTATTTGTGTGTGTATTTGTGCTGTCTTATTTTTGTTGTCTCTTTAGCTTATCTCTATCGTTTGCTCTGTTTTGTTCTTTATTTTTTGTTTTTCTACTTTGTTTGTGCATCATGTATATTTGATGTTTGTTTAGTCTAAGTTCTATTTTTGTTTATTTTTTCTTTTTTGTGTGTTTTTGTTTCTTGTTTGTTTTTGTGTTGTTTTGTGTTGTTTTATAAGTTGAGTGTTTTGTATATTTTTGCTGTGTTTTTTGTATTTTAGCATTGTTTTGTTTTCCTCTGTATTTTTTTGTTTTTGATTCTTTAGTGTTTGCAATATATTTAGTGCATGCTGTGTATTTTTTGCTATTTTGTATGTTTCTGTTTTATTTTTTGTCTTCCTGTTTTTTGTATATTTTTTGCTTGTAATGTTATTGTTTTGTTTAAGTTGTGTGTGTGCAATTTTATTCTTTTTGTGTTTTTTATTATTGTTGCATGTTTGTTTTCTTTGATGTGTATTTTGCTTTATTTGTTTTTGCATTGGGTTTGTGCTTATTTTAAAATTGCTGTGCTCGAGACTTTTTGCGTGTCTTTTCTTTTGCAATGATGTATGGTGTTTGTTTTTATTGTTTTTTTGATTGCTGATTGTGTCTTATTTTGTTTTATATTGATAGATTATGTATTTTTTGGTTATGCATGTTCTTTAGTAGTTTTTTTGCTTTTGTGTTTTATTTATCTGTTTTTTAGCTTTGTCTTATATTATTTGTTTGTCTTGTTTACATTTTTTATTTATTTAATTTTGTGTTAATATTATATGTTAAGTTTTTTATGTGTTTTTGTTGTAGTTTATTAATTTCTGTTATTTTTCTGTTTATAGCTTTTTTGGATTGTTTTTTGTGTTGTTTTGCATATATTGTAAAATGTTTGTGATTCTAGTTTTTGTTTTTAAACGTTTTAATTTCTTGATGTGTTTGTGTATATATAATGTTTTTTATATTAGAAGTTTTTGTTTTTGTATGCCATAGTTATATATGTGATTTAGTTTTGTACTGAGATTTTATAGTGTGATGTTTTCAGCTAGTATTTTTTTATTATGTTGTAGTTTTCATTTATAGTAGTAATAATGTTATTTTTCCTATTGTTTTATTTTGCTGTCTTTTATGTTGCTTTTATGTTTTTGGTTGCAATAAAACAACCGATGTTGTTTGTTTATATGTTTGTTTTTGTAGTTGCTTGCTTTTTATGTTGTGTTTTGTGTTGTGTTTTGATGTTGTTTTTTTTGTGTTTTTTATATTTATGTGTTTTATATTTGTATATTTGTGTTTTTTGTTTTTGTGTGTATGTGTTATGTTTGTGTGTGTGTTTGTATTTTTATTTTTTTTGTATGTGTTATGTATATATTTTTTTTGTGTTTTTTTGTGTGTATGTGTTTGTATTTTGTTTTTTTTGTATGTTTTTTGTGCTTTTGTGTGTTTTGTATTTTGTGTGTTGTGTGTGTTTTTTTTATTGTGTTATGTTTTGTTTGTTTTTTTGTTTGTGTGTGTGGTTTTTTGTGTTTATTTTTGTTTTGATTTTTTGTGTGTTTTGTGTGTTTTGTTTTGTTTTGTGTTTGTGTTTTGTGTTTTTGGTTGTTTTTTTGTTTGTTTAGTTTTTTGTTTTGTTTTTGTCTGATTTTTGTCTTTTCTATTTTTTTTGTTTGGTTTTTTTGTTGTTTTGTTTTTGTTTTGTGTTTTTTGTTGTGTGTTGTTTGTTGTTTTTTGTTTTTTTGTGTTGTTGTTTTGTTTTTTTGTGTGTGTGTGTGTGTTTTTTGTTGTTTTTGTTTTGTGTGTTTTTTGTGTTTTGTTTTTTGTTTTTTTGTGTTTTTTTGGTGTTTTTTTGGTTTGTGTTTTGTGTTTTTTTTTGTGTTGTGTTTGTTTTTGTGTGTGTGTTTGTTTGTTTTTTTTGTTTTGTTTTGTTGTTTGTTTTTTTGTTTTGTGTGTTTTTTGTTTTGGTTTGTTTGTTTTTGTTTGTTTTTTGTGTGTTTTTTGTTGTGTGGTTGTTTTGTTTGTTGTTTTGTTGTGTGTTTTTTTGTTGTGTTTGTTTGTGTGTTTGTTGGTTTTTGTGTTGTGTGTTTTTTGTTTTTGTTTTGTTGTTTTTTTGTGTTTTGTTTTTTGTTTGTGTGTGTTTGTTTGTTTTTTGGTTGTGATTCTGTTTTTTGTGTTGTTTGTGTTGGTGTTTGTTGTGGTTGTTGGTTTTTGTTTGCTTGTTTGTTTTTGTTTGGTTTTTTGTTTTGGTTGTTTTTGGTGTGTTGTTTTTGGTTTTGTTTGTGTGTGTTGTGTTGTTTTGGGTGTTTGTTTGTTTTTTGTGTTTTTTTTTGTGTTGTTTTGTTTGTTTTTGGTTTGTGGGTGTTTTTGTGTTTGGTTGTTTTGTGTTTTTTTGTGTTGTTTTGTGGTGTGTTTGTGTTGTTTGTTTTTTTTGTGTTTTTTTTGTTTGTGTTTGTTTTTGTTGTTTTTGTTTTTTTGTTGTTTGTTTTTTGTGTTTTTTTGTGTTTTGTTTTGGGTTGTGTTTTGTTTTTGTGTTTGTGTTTGTTGTTTTGTTTTTTGGTTTTTGTTGTTTTTGTTGGTTGGTTTTTTGTTGTGTGTTTTGTGTTGTTTTTTTTGTGTGTGTTGTTTTGTTTTGTTTGGGTTGTTTTGGGTGTTTTGTGTTTGTGTTTTTGTTTTGTTTTGTTTTTTTGTTGGTTTTGTTTTTTGTTTTTTGTTTTTTTGTTTTTGTTTTTTGTTGTTTTTGTTTTTTTGTTGTTTGTGTTTTTGTTTTGTTTGTGTTTGTTTGTTTTTTTTGTGTTTTTTGTTTTGTTTTTTTGTTGTTGGTGATTGTTTTTGTTTGTTTGTTTTGTTTGTGTTTTGTTTTGTGTTTGGTTTTTTGTTTTTTTGTTGTTTGTTTTTGTTGTTTGTGTTGTTTTTGTTTGTTTGGTTTGTTTTGTTTTGGTGTTGTGTTGTTTGTGTTTTTTGTTGTTTTTTGGTGTGGTTTGTTTTTGTTTGTTGTTTGTTGGTGTTTTTTTGTTTGGTTTTTGTTTGTTTGTTTTTGGTTTTTGTTGTTTTTGTTTGTTTGTTTTGTTTTTGTTGTTGTTGTTTTGTTGTTGTGTTTTTTTGTTTTTTGTTTGTTTTTTGTTTTTTGTGTTTTTTTGTGTTGTTTTTTTGTTTTGTGTGTGTTTTTGTGTTTTTGTTTTTTTTGTTTGTTTTTTTTTGTTGTTGTTTTGTTTTTGTGTTGTTTTTGTTTTTGTTTTTTTTTGTTGTTTGTTGTTTGTTTGTTTTTTTTGTTTTTGTTTTTTTTGTTGTGTTTTTTTTGTTGTTTTTTGTTTTTTTGGTTTTTTTGTTTTGTTTGTTGTTTTGTTTTTTGTTTTGTTGTTTTTTGTTTGTTTTTGTTTTGTTTTTTTGTTGTTTTTGTTGTTTTTTTTTGTTTTTTTGGTTTTGTTTTTTTTTGTGTTTTTTTTTGTTTTGTGGTGTTTGTTTTGTTTTTTTTTGTGTGTTTTGTTTTTTTGTGTTGTTGTTTGTTTTGTTTTTTTTGTTTTTTTTTGTTTTTTTTGTTTGTTTTTTGTTTTTTTTGTTTTTTTTGTGTTTTGTTTTTTTGTGTTGTTTGTGTGTGTGTGTTTTTTTGTTTGGTTTTGTGTGTGGTTTTTTTTGTTTTTTTGTTTTTTTGTTTGTGTGTTTTGTTTTTTTGTGTTTTTTGTGTGTTTGTTTTTTTTGTTTTTTGTTTTTTTTTGTTTTTTTTTGTTTTTTTGTTGTTTGTTTTGTGTGTTTTTTTTGTTTTTTTGTTTTTTTTTGTGTTTTTTTGTTTTGTTTTGTTGTTTTGTTTTTTTTGTGTTTTTTTGTGTTTTTGTTTTTGTTTTGTGTTTGGTGTTTGTTTTTTTTGTTTGTTGTTTTTTTTGTTTGTGTTTTTTGTTTGTTGTTTTGTTTTTTGTTTTGTTTGTGTTGTTTGTTTTGTTTTTTGTGTTTGTTTTGTTGTTTTTTGTTTTTTTTGTTTTGTTTTTTTTTGGTTTTTTTGTTTTTTGTGTTGTTTTTTTTTGTGTTTTGTGTGTGTTTTGTGTTGTTTTGTTGTTGTTTTTTGTGGTTTGTTTTTTTTGTGTTGTTTTTTTGTTTTTTTGTGTTTGTGTTTGTTTGTTTTTTTGGGTTTTTTTGTGTTTGTGTTTTTGTGTTTGTGTTTTTTGTTTTTGTTGTTTTGTTTTTGTGTTTTTTTGTTGTTTTTTTGTGTTTTTTGTTTTTGTTTTGTTGTTTTTTTTGTGTGTTTTTTGTTTTGTTTTTTGTTTTGTTTGTTTTGTTTTTTTGTTTGTTGTGTGTTTTTTTGTTTGTTGTTGTTGTTTGTTTTGTTTTTTTTGTTTTTTTTGTTTTTTTTGTTTTTTTTTGTTTTTTTTTGTTTTTGTGTTTTTTTTTGTGATGTGTTTTTTTGTTTTTGTATGTTTTGTGTGTGTGTTTTTTTTTGTGTTTTTTTTGTTTTTTTTTGTGTTTTGTTTGTTTTGTTTTTTGTTTTTTTTGTTTTGTTTTTTTTGTTTTTTTGTGTTGTTTTGTTTTGTTTTTTGTTTTGTGTGTTTTTTTCTGTGTTTTGTTTTTTTGTTTTGTGTTGTTTTTGTTTTTTTTTGTTTTGTTTTGTTTTTTTTTGTTTTGTGTGTGTGTGTTTTTTGTTTTTGTCTTTATTTCCCCTTTTTTTTTTTTTTTTTCTGCGTTTTTTTGTGTATGCTATAATCTTGATTATTCCCGAAACTGTTGGACGACAGAGGATAGAAGCGTACGTGTAATAACATCTTCTTTGTAGTCGAGGAACCAACTTCATGTGGGCTCTCACTATGATGAAACATTAACATAATATACTGGTGTAATAGAAACTCTCAAATTACTGCATTTCAACTGGACAGCATAAAGAGAGACCATAAACATCCTCAAACCTCCCAGGTCGGCCTATGTTGACGTTATGTCAAGTCCCCTGCCGGCTTTTTCCAACGCAAGGGGGGGGGGCCTTAGCGTCCATTTTCAACGCCAGGGGGGGGGCTAGGTCCATTTTCACGCAGGGGGGGGGCCTTAGCGTCCATTTTCAACGCCAGGGGGGGGGGCCTTAGCGTCCATTTTCAACGCAAGGGGGGGGGCCCTTAGCGTCCATATTCAGCTTTCCGGGATGTCCATGTGCTTCTATGGACGCTCATGTAAGCACGGCATTCGTTTGTGTCAACTGCCCTTAAAGGCAATGAAGACACTACACTACCCAGAATCCCCAGCTATCGTTTGGACTACACCATGTGCTCTGTTTGGCAAACCCCGTGATCGTCCTCAAGCTCTGTGATTGGAGAGTGTGCTCCGAGGGTTACCGAGCCTCGAACAGCACTTGAAATGGGATGGAACCACGGCAGACTGTTCAAAACTGGATTTGAACGGGTCCACCGCGTCCCCCCCCTCCCCCACCCTGTCCCCAGAACTACACATGCTGGCTATTCTGTTTCGCAACATGTTCTCTATGGCACGTCTCTACTGGGAGTTGTAGTTTTAAAAGACGTGTTCGTATT
This sequence comes from Champsocephalus esox, assembly GCA_036324585.1. Taxonomy (NCBI): domain Eukaryota; kingdom Metazoa; phylum Chordata; class Actinopteri; order Perciformes; family Channichthyidae; genus Champsocephalus; species Champsocephalus esox. Next base: position 3,563 of record JAULUE010000139.1, on the reverse strand, counting down.
TCCCATAATAAGAAGTTGCCAGTATTAAACTGTGTACATCCCTGGAGGTTTAGGGGACAGGAAACACTCACATTTAAAACATATAATTAATAAATGGGTGAAAATCGCTTGTGCCCATAATGGGCAGCATTAATATATATACACACATGCCAGCTAAGGTCAGAAGAGCTTTATTTAACAGCTGGACTTATGTTTGTGACCCCTCCTGTTGTTAATTGATAACATTACATTACATTACATTACATGAAGCCTGAAACATGCACTTGTCAAGGTTCAGAGGCACATTTTGCAAATATGGCAGTAGCCATCGATCAGCTTAAGATAAGATATACTTTATTGATCCCAAGTTGGAACATTTGCGTTACATCATAGTATACATACAACATAGTTAACATTGCTGGAGGTATGCACACATATTGATAGATGTCTTGTAATGCACTATTGAGGAACCTGCGACCCAAGTTTTTCATTCAGTGCAGAACTACACCACAGTTGTGTAGGCCTATATGATATGTCAATAAACCTTAGAACATCTTGAAATCTTGAACGGGATGTGCAAAATAGTCATTATATACAGTCTTTAATTAACTATTAGTAGAGAATAACGAGTAATGAATATACTTTATAGGGATTCTATTAATATCTAATAATAAAAATAATGAAATTCAATAACGTGCTTTAACCACCAGGTGTCTCTTTATATCAGGTGTGCACCTTTATGGTGTAAATGCAGCCTATCTACCAATTGGATCAAATATAAAAGTGAGCCGAATTAGTGTTGATACTGCAAGGAGACGTATTGTGTGAAAAGAAATGTAAGATGTTGTTTAATGGCTGATATATTTATGATCCACGTCACGTTTTCAGTTCCTCATCTTTGTCTTCTCATCAGGGCTATAAATACAGAACTGCGGCAGATATGTAATATTTAATGCAGCCGAACCGTGTATTACAATGCCGTTATGTGATGACTTTCAAAGAGAAAAGCAAGAGCACTCGGAATAAGGTATTATTTTTATTTTTTAAAAATATTTTCGGTCTGTTTCCGGTATTTGTTAATGACGATGTGCTGTGAGATGTGAGACTGGAATTGCACAGGGGAAAATAACGTATCTTTAGATGCGGATTTTGTTAAACTAATATGTTTAGGCTGTGGACCAACACTATACATTGACGGGGAAGGGGGGTAGCAATAAAGATAACACCATTAAACAGTTACACAACATAACAGAAATAATATCGATAGCAGCGTCCCTAGCAACCACCTTGGTAACAATGAAAACGTTGGACGCAATTTCCTGAAGTAATCTTCGTAATAACTAGCAAACTAAAGATCATGTACATCCACTGCACACATCATCTGAAATAACAACTCATATTTCTCGCATCAAATGACATCAAAACGCATTTTAATGGCCAAACTAACTTTAAAATAGGCATTTTACACCCAGAATAAAACGAAGTTCGGCCATGTTTTCTTTTTCTGCAGGGAGAAATCACGTGACGTCAAACAGAGCACATGGTGTAGGCCAAACGATAGCTGGGGATTCTGGGTAGTGTAGTGTCTTCATTGCCTTTAAGGGCAGTTGACACAAACGAATGCCGTGCTGACATGAGCGTCCATAGAAGCACATGGACATCCCGGAAAGCTGAACATGGACGCTAAGGGCCCCCCCCCTTGCGTTGAAAATGGACGCTAAGGCCCCCCCCCTTGCGTTGGAAATGGACGCTAAGGCCCCCCCCCTGGCGTTGAAAATGGACGCTAAGGCCCCCCCCCTTGCGTTGGAAAAAGCCGGCAGGGGACTTGACATAACGTCAACATAGGCCGACCTGGGAGTGAGGATGTGTTGCTCTGTTCTCCTCTCTGTTCTCCTCTCTGTTCTCCTCTCTCTTCTCCTCTATCTTCTCCTCTCTGTCTTCCTCTCTGTCTTCCTCTCTGTCTTCCTCTCTGTTCTCCTCTCTGTCTTCCTCTCTGTTCTCCTCTCTGTTCTCCTCTCTGTCTTCCTCTCTGTCTTCCTCTCTGTTCTCCTCTCTGTCTTCCTCTCTGTTCTCCTCTCTGTTCTCCTCTCTGTTCTCCTCTCTGTCTTCCTCTCTGTTCTCCTCTCTGTCTTCCTCTCTGTCCTCCTCTCTGTCTTCCTCTCTGTCTTCCTCTCTGTCCTCCTCTCTGTCTTCCTCTCTGTTCTCCTCTCTGTCTTCCTCTCTGTTCTCCTCTCTGTTCTCCTCTCTGTCTTCCTCTCTGTCTTCCTCTCTGTCTTCCTCTCTGTTCTCCTCTCTGTCCTCCTCTCTGTCTTCCTCTCTGTTCTCCTCTCTGTCTTCCTCTCTGTTCTCCTCTCTGTCTTCCTCTCTGTCTTCCTCTCTGTCTTCCTCTCTGTTCTTCTCTCTCTTCTCCTCTCTCTTCTCCTCTCTGTCTTCCTCTCTGTCTCCTCTCTGTCTCCTCTCTGTCTTCCTCTCTGTTCTCCTCTCTGTTCTCCTCTCTGTTCTCCTCTCTGTTCTCCTCTCTGTCTTCCTCTCTGTTCTCCTCTCTGTTCTCCTCTCTGTCCTCCTCTCTGTCTTCCTCTCTGTCTTCCTCTCTCTTCTCCTCTCTGTTCTCCTCTCTGTCTTCCTCTCTGTTCTCCTCTCTGTTCTCCTCTCTGTTCTCCTCTCTGTCTTCCTCTCTGTTCTCCTCTCTGTTCTCCTCTCTGTTCTCCTCTATGTCTCCTCTCTGTCTTCCTCTCTGTTCTCCTCTCTGTCTTCCTCTCTGTTCTCCTCTCTGTTCTCCTCTCTGTTCTCCTCTCTGTTCTCCTCTCTGTCTTCCTCTCTGTTCTCCTCTCTGTCTTCCTCTCTGTCTTCCTCTCTGTTCTCCTCTCTGTCTTCCTCTCTGTTCTCCTCTCTCTTCTCCTCTCTGTTCTCCTCTCTGTTCTCCTCTCTGTTCTCCTCTCTGTTCTCCTCTCTCTTCTCCTCTATCTTCTCCTCTCTGTCTTCCTCTCTGTCTTCCTCTCTGTCTTCCTCTCTGTTCTCCTCTCTGTTCTCCTCTCTGTTCTCCTCTCTGTTCTCCTCTCTGTTCTCCTCTCTCTTCTCCTCTCTGTTCTCCTCTCTGTTCTCCTCTCTGTTCTCCTCTCTGTTCTCCTCTCTGTTCTCCTCTCTCTTCTCCTCTCTGTCTTCCTCTCTGTCTTCCTCTCTGTCTTCCTCTCTGTTCTCCTCTCTGTCTTCCTCTCTGTTCTCCTCTCTGTTCTCCTCTCTGTCTTCCTCTCTGTCTTCCTCTCTGTTCTCCTCTCTGTCTTCCTCTCTGTTCTCCTCTCTGTTCTCCTCTCTGTTCTCCTCTCTGTCTTCCTCTCTGTTCTCCTCTCTGTCTTCCTCTCTGTCTCCTCTCTGTCTTCCTCTCTGTCTTCCTCTCTGTCCTCCTCTCTGTCTTCCTCTCTGTTCTCCTCTCTGTCTTCCTCTCTGTTCTCCTCTCTGTTCTCCTCTCTGTCTTCCTCTCTGTTCTCCTCTCTGTCCTCCTCTCTGTCTCCTCTCTCTTCTCCTCTCTGTTCTCCTCTCTGTTCTCCTCTCTGTCTTCCTCTCTGTCTTCCTCTCTGTTCTCCTCT
>JAULUE010000138.1:0-10038 GCA_036324585.1 Champsocephalus esox | reverse complement strand
TCATCATCACTGATTACCACTACTCACCTGCTGCTGCTTAAAACTCCGGTTCGATCATCAGACTTCGCCAGTTCTTCGTATACTCACAGTGGTAAACTCCAGTTCCAGCTGACTAGTATTGCTTGTCTTTTTGTATACTCTTCCAGTTGGAATTTTTCATATACTAATCCTGTTCTGTTTTTTGCCTGTTCCAGATACTCCATATTCCATTCCGTCCTGCCTGCCACGTCCAGCCCAACCTCCGTCTCATCCCTGCTCCACGTTCTTCCCACTCTGTTGAGAGTTTACGTTGTCTCCTGCCTGTTTTTTCCATCCATCCATCCATCTTCTCCCGCTTATCCGTGGTCGGGTCGCGGGGGTAGCAGTTCCAGCAGAGAGCCCCAAACTTTCTTTTCCCTGGCGACATCAACCAGCTCTGACTGGGGGATCCCAAGGCGCTCCCAGGCCAGCGAAGAGATATAATCCCTCCACCTGGTCCTAGGTCTACCCCTTGGTCTCTTCCCAGCTGGACGTGCCTGGAACACCTCCCTAGGGAGGCGCCCAGGTGGCATCCTAACTAGGTGCCCGAACCACCTCAACTGGCTTCTTTCGACGCGAAGGAGGAGCGGCTCAACTCCGAGTCCCTCCCTGATGACCGAACTTCTCACCTTATCTCTAAGGGAGACACCAGCCACCCGGCGGAGGAAACCCATCTCGGCCGCTTGTATCCGCAATCTCGTTCTTTCGGTCATGACCCATCCTTCATGACCATAGGTGAGGGTAGGAACGAACATGGCCCGGTAGACAGAGAGCTTTGCCTTCCGGCTCAGCTCCCTTTTCGTCACAACGGTGCGGTAAAGCGACTGCAATACCGCTCCCGCTGCTCCGATTCTCCGGCCCATCTCACGCTCCATTGATCCCTCACTCGAGAACAAAACCCCGAGATACTTGAACTCCTTCACTTGGGGTAAGGACTCATTCCCTACTTGGAGTGGACAATCCATCGGTTTCCTGCTGAGAACCATGGCCTCAGATTTGGAGGTGCTGATCCTCATCCCAGCCGCTTCACACTCGGTTGCGAACCGATCCAGTGAGTGCTGAAGGTCGCAGACCGATGAAGCCATCAGAACCACATCATCTGCAAAAAGCAGTGGTGCAATCCTTAGTCCACCGAACTGCAGACCCCCCCCCACGACTACGCCTCGAAATCCGATCCATGTATATTACAAACAGGATTGGTGACAAAGCGCAGCCCTGGCGGAGGCCAACCCTCACCGGAAATGGGTCCGACTTACTGCCGAGGACCCGGACACAGCTCTCGCTTTGGGAGTACAGAGATTGGATGGCCCTGAGTAGAGACCCCCTCACCCCATACTCCCGCAGCACCTCCCACAGTACCTCCCGGGGAACCCGGTCATACGCCTTCTCCAAGTCTACAAAACACATGTAGACCGGATAAGCGTATTCCAGGCCCCCTCCAGGATCCTTGCGAGAGTAAAAAGCTGATCCGTCGTTCCACGACCAGGACGGAATCCGCATTGTTCCTCCTCAATCTGAGGTTCGACAATCGGCCTGACCCTCCTTTCGAGTACCTTGGAGTAAACTTTCCCGGGGAGGCTGAGTAGTGTGATGCCTCTGTAATTGGCACACACCCTCTGATCCCCCTTTTTGAAAAGGGGGACCACCACCCCGGTCTGCCACTCCTTCGGTACTGTTTCCGACTTCCACGCAACGTTGATGAGACGTGTCAACCATGACAGTCCCTCAACACCCAGAGCCTTCAGCATTTCCGGGCGGATCTCATCCACCCCCGGGGCTTTGCCACTGTGGAGTTGTTTGACGACCCCAGTGACCTCCCCCCGGGAGATTGGCGTTGATCCCCCGTCATACTCCAGCTCTGCCTCTAACATAGAGGGCGGAGTTGTCGGGTTCAGGAGTTCCTCAAAGTGTTCCTTCCAACGCCCCAACACTCCATCAGTTGAGGTCAACAACGTCCCATCCTTACTGTACACAGCTTGGATGGTTCCCTGCTTCCCCCTCCTGAGGTGTCGGACAGTTTTCCAGAACAACTTTGGTGCCGCCCGAAAGTCCTTCTCCATGTCTTCTCCGAACTTCTCCCACACCCGCTGCTTTGCCTCGGCCACGGATGAGGCTGCTGCCCTTCGGGCCTGTCGGTACCTTGCTAGACAGGCTAGATAAGACAGACTGTATAATGATGGAGGTATTTAGCTAGTGTCATCACACATGCTCCTCTCTCTAACCTCGGGAGTCCCCCGGGATAACAAATCCCTGAAGGCCTCCTTCTTCAGTCGGACGGCTTCCCTGACCACCGGTGTCCACCAGGAGGTTTGAGGGTTACCGCCCCTTGAGGCACCTAGGACCTTGAGACCACAGCTCCCCGCCGCGGCTTCGGCAATAGAGGCTTTGAACACCGACCACTCTGGTTCAATGTCCCCAACCTCCACAGGAATGCCCGAAAAGCTCCGCCGGAGGTGTGAGTTGAAGGCCTCCTGAACTTGGGCCTCCTCCAGACGTTTCCCAGTTCACCCGAACTACACGTTTGGGCTTACCAGGTCTATCCAGAGGCTTCCCCCGCCACTCGACCCAACTCACCACCAGATGGTGATCAGTTGACAACTCCGCCCCTATCTTTACCCAAGTGTCCAAAACATACGGCCTCAGGTCCGATGATACAATAACGAAATCGATCATGGACCTTCTGCCTAGGGTGCTCTGGTACCACGTACACTTATGAGCATCCTTATGTTTGAACATGGTGTGTGTTATGGCCAATCCATGACTAGCACAGAAGTCCAGTAACAAACCACCACTCCGGTTCAGATCAGGGGGGCCGTTCCTCCCAATCACGCCCCTCCAAGTGTCTCCATCATTGCCCACATGTGCGTTGAAGTCTCCCAGCAAGATTAAAGAGTCCCCTTCAGGAGCCCCATATAGGACTCTTTCCAGGGTCTCCAAGAAGGCCATATACTCTGAACTGCTGTTGGGTGCATAAGCACACACAACAGTCAGAGTTTTCCCCCCCCATAACCCGCAGGCGTAGGGAGGCGACCCTCTCGTCCACTGGGGTAAACTCCAACAACGAAGCACCTAACCGGGGACTTGTGAGTATCCCCACACCCGCCCGGCGCCTCACACCTTGAGCAACTCCGGAGAAGAATAGAGTCCACCCCCTATCCAGAAGTAAGGTTCCAGAGCCGATGCTGTGCGTAGAGGTGAGCCCAACCAGATCCAACTGGTAACGCTCCACCTCCCGCACAAGCTCCGGCTCCTTCCCCCCCAGAGAGGTGACGTTCCACGTCCCCAAAGCCAGCTTCTGTCGCCCGGGTCTGGTCCGTCGAGACCCTCCGCTTTCACTGCCACCCTTCTGGCAGCGCACCCGACCCCATCGTTGTTTCCCGTAGGTGGTGGGCCCGCGGGATGGAGAAGCGGAGGTGTTGCCCACGTCCTCCTTCTGGGCCTGGCTCCAGAAAGGGACCCCGGGCTTCCCCTGGGCCGGGTATCCTCACTTCTTGGTTTTTCTTTCATGAGGTCTTTTGAACCAATCTTGGTCTGGCCCCTTGCCTGAGACCAATTTGCCATGGGAGACCCTACCAGGAACACAAGGTTCCAGACAACACAGGCCCCAGGTTCATCAGGGCACACAAGCCTCTCTACCACGGTAAGGTGCTGGTTCTTCAGAGAGGATCAATACAAGGATATTCAAGAAACAGTTAACAAACAGAAAATGATTAAATGGTAAATGGTAAATGGACTGTACTTATACAGATGTAGCACTCCAGATCAGACTCAAATGGGTGTGTCCCAGTCAAAAGCCCAGCGGATGCTAGGGGCTGGGGGTGTTGCCAAATTGCTAGAGGGCGTTGCCCAATTTCCCCATTTGTTCAATTACAGGATTTAACCATGAGATGGCGCTTCATTCACAAAATACACAATGAGAAAAATCAATATTTTAGATCAAATAAAGTACATAGTTTGCTTTATGCAGTATATTTCTTGTAATATTGTACAGTAGATTGAAGTAAATCAACTTATACATTAAGATAAGATAAGATGGACCTTTATTAATCCCGTGGGGAAATTCAGTTGTTCAAATAGCAACAGGGTGAGAGTGAAAAACAGGACAGCACAGATTCACACAGATTAATAAAATCAAAAATAAAATGAGCGATAAAAATAATAATAATAATGAGAAACTATGAAATAAGAAATGAATAAAACTAAAATGTAATTATCATATCATATATTATAATGTATTGTATTTAAGTAATATCATACATTAACCCCATTATAGCAGATGCCACATTAAATGGATGAACACATGTATGCATCAATAATTACAACAGAGTATTTCTAAATACAAGTTGTAAAAATACTTATATGTATTTAATATTAACCCTTTGGAGTCGACCGTCACGCCGGCGTGATCAGATCACATGACCTGTTCAAGCCGGTGCCGCATAAAAACAACAGTCCGGACAACATTGCCGTGTGTTTCTGTCGAAAGTACTGGCTTGAGACTATATACCAGTCTTTGTTTCATGCAAAAAGACCCAATAAACACGGAGATACGATGATATAAAGTTAATACATTTCAAAAGTATAAAATATGGAAGCACATATTCGAATATCTTCGCCGTATTTGATCATTTTACGAAACGGAAAATACTGGAAACTGTAGATCCTGCTCAACAGGATGTATGTGTATTTCTGTCGAAAGTACTGGCTTGAAACAACTATATGCCAGTCTTTGTTTCATGCAAAAATACCCAATAAACACGGACATACGATGATATAAAGTTAATATAGATATATTTCAGAAGTATGAATAATGGAAGCACATGTTTTAATATCTTTGCCGTATTTTATCATTTTACGAAACGGAAAATACTGGAAACTGTAGATCCTGCTCAACAGGATGTATATGTGTATTTCTGTCGAAAGTACTGGCTTGAAATACCTATATGCCAGTCTTTGTTTCATGCAAAAATACCCAATAAACACGGACATACGATGATATAAAGTTAATACAGATATATTTCAGAAGTATGAATCATGGAAGCACATATTTTAATATCTTCGCCGCATTTTATCATTTTATGAAACGGAAATACTGGAAACTGTAGATTCTGCTCAACAGGATATATTTACCAGGGAGGGGGTGAGGTAATCAGTTAAACGGAGTGATACGAAACGAGACGAAACGAGACGAAGGGGGACGGCGGGAACCGAAGAGAGACGGCGGGAAATGGAGAGAGACGAAGATATACGAAGACAGGCGGCGGGAGACGAAGAGAGACGAAGAGAGACGGCGGGAAATGGAGAGAGACGAAGATATACGAAGACAGGCGGCGGGAGACGAAGAGAGGCTGCGGGAGACTGCGATTGAAGTACAGTGACAGACAAACATTGATAATTTAGATATAGTTAGATAGATTTAGAGTTGTGAAGACTCAACTATGATGAAGAGAACTCTGAACGTGAGTCAAGCTTTAAGCTTGTTTTTTGACATGGAGGAGGAGGAATCTGTGATGTTGTCCTCTGTGTCGTAGTTGACAGAAACCGCTTTGAAGCGTGGCACAGATAAAGACAAAAAAAACAGATTGTTGTACATAATGTGTATATATATATTTGTATTATATTTATAATAACACTTTTGCCTTATCAGAATGAAATCCCATGCTACCTCAATCAAACTTTTCACATCCCATGTATATATTTCCAGCTTTTAAATGGTTTCGTTGTGTATGTTTGTGTTATGAAAAATAAAATCATTTTCAAAATCTGTTTTTACGTTTTTTTTGTGATTTTGGGTCCAAAATGTTCATATAGTAGAAGATCACTGCTCTAAACAAAGTCAAAAATCCTACATCCAAACGAAATAAATATAATTAATTATGATGAATACGTTACATACATTTTCACTGTTACACACGGATGTTCTCCTTTTGCTCTCATGAGAAATCTACTAAAACAAAGTATGTCATGTATATTTAGATTTCGTTGATGAGACGAGACGGACTAAGTTGTTAAAGATGGACTATCGGACATTCAAAATGCAGCATATTTCCCCCAAGTGTCTGTCAAAATGCATTTTACGTTTCTAACTTGCAATATCATTTTTTCCGCTCTCTTCAGAAGAGCGATCTCCCATGTGTGCGGGGGAATCACAGGAGGGGGGAGGAGAGCTGTGGAATGTGACACACATTCCGATGGCCAATTAGTTTTAAACAAAGGGTCCCCAACATACATATAGGAGACATGGGGGGGTTGGGCTGGTGAACGGGCAGCACATCACAGAGGCATTTAAAAAGTGAAGACAATACATTCTGGAAATGTTCACATCAGGCACCTTCAAGTTAAACAATACTACTGTACAGTAAACAATTAACACAGTAAATTATGTGGATTAAATCACATTTATTTCGTTAAAAAGAAACTAAATGACTCGGTTTGCATTCATAAAGAATGCACAAACGTGTTTAATCGTTAATGTCAGATATGTACTAGTAAATAGCCTACATTAGTTCCTGCTCAAGATTAGATTCAACTTTATTGTTATTGCACAGATTACAGGTACTGAGACAACGAAATGCAGTTTAGCTTCTAACCAGGTGCAACAAGCAGTAAAGTGAAAAGTAATGTTCGCAATCTACAGAATAACATATAGAATGAATTGAATGATGAATAAACAGTGAGGGGTATGAATACACTAGATATCAGCCTGTGAGCAGTATGAACAGTGTGTTAATCGTTAATGTCAGATATATATATAAGTAAATAGCCTACATTAATTTCATGATGGATTAAACCACATTTATTTCGTTAAAAATAAACAAAATGATTAAATGTAGGGTGAATTGCCCTAATGTGGAAACATTTTGCATTTCAGACTTCGGGAATATATTGCGACATGAAGCCGATACAATAAATCAAAATCGAGTAACATTCTGAAATCCCCAGGATGTGTCCTAATCAAACCAAAAGAGAACATGCAGATATTAAACTCATAAAAGAAATGGTAGACATATTAGTACTCTTAGTGCCAAGTTGTCTCAGACAATCTGTTTTCCTAATGTGGGACAGTTCTGTGCAAAATGTGGGACACTGAAAAGTCTATATTAAAAAGCCTCAGTCACCTTCATTCATGTAATGAAAAAATCTCAGGCCAGTAACACTCAAAGCTACAGTAAATGTGCAATACCATGCTATGTTACTATTTATATTGTTATTGTTGTTACAACAGAAGATGTTTTTATTTAAATTGAAGTTAAATGCATCAATCTGGTGCACTGAGGGCAAAATTAGTAGATTTGTGGATACAGCTCTCAACACTCATATGAAACAGAACTGTTCTTACAATGTGTGTTGGAAGGTATTACATTACTATGCATATGTTATTGTGTAAACACACAGCTGATCACCTGAGAGCTGCCGTTTCATTCGGAGCGTTTAAAAAAAACGACGGTCTGATTTCAACAACTCAATGTGTGATTATTATAGCAGTAATATTAGACATTAATAATACAGTAAACTATGAACACTGTACATATTATTGTTTGCCCGTGGATAGGGTGATCGGTAGTGAGAGCCGCTGCAGTTTCCCCCGGTCGGATGTGATATAAAAACAAAGCGACCAGACAAAACATCAGCCTTGTGCTGCAGCCTGTGAGATGACAGACTCCTCTCCACCTGCAGCCTCTGTCTCTCTGCTGCCTCCATCCTCTACCAGCAGCTTCAGCATCAAACTGCTGCCTCACTCTTCACCTGCAGCCTCCGTCAGCAACCTGCAGATTCTGACAGGTCACTGCGGTCAAACCTCCACCTTCAGCCACCTGAAGAAGACCACTCCCCCTGAAGATCCCCACAGAAAGCTGTGGCCAAACCTCCACCTACAGCCTCTATAAGGAAACCTGCACAGATGTTATCCTACTGCCATGTGGAGACCTGAGTGGAACAGCAAGGACCAGAGAAACACACGCAGATATAGTCCTTCAGTTAATATGCAAACATATTTCTGTGTTATTAAAGCTGGCTCTCTGTTTACATTCTGTTCACTTGTTCTTCTTCTCACAGGTGTTTTCAAACGTTGTGAAAGACTGAGCTCACACTCCTCAACATGAACCTGACTGACTGTGATGATGCCTTCATGAAACGAGAGAGCTCCTCTTCCTCCCAAGTTGTACGTACAGTATAGCAGCATGAGATTTCTTAACAACACACTCTGAGTGTTTTGGGATTTTTAATGGAAGTTCGGTGATGAATTATATTTGAATGCAACACCTTACACTTCCAGATCTACCAGGAGCTGCTTCAGGGCCCTGAGGACAACTCCTTTTACAACAGCTCTGTTCCAGAGATGCTTCCTCCTCCTCCACATCCTCCACCTTCACCACCCCTCCTGCTCATCGCCAGAACTAAGAGTGCCCCACCCCATCTCAGCAACCACCAGCAGTTTCTCCTGCAGCCACGGCCTCCATAGATTCTGACAGACAGCTGACGGCTAAACCCCCAACTACAGCTTCTGCCAGTGCACCTGCGTCTACACCTCTTGAAGCCAGCTGCGGCTGAACCTCCACCCACAGCCTCTGTCAGCAACCTGAACCAGCACCTACACCTCTCGTACACTACTGCCATCCAAACCTCCACCTGTAACCTTTGCCAGCCGCCTGAAGACACCTCCTCCACCTGAAGATTCCCACAGAGAGCTGGGGTCAAACCTCCACCTTCCGCCTCTATAAGGAAACCTGCACAGATGTTATCCTACTGCTATGGTTGGATCTAAGTGGAACAGCAAGGACCAGAGAAACGCTGGTAGATATGATCTTTGAGTAAACATGGGAAAATATATCTGTTTAAAAATAGCATGCCTGGGCTGAGCTGGGCTTCTGTTTATATTCTGTTCACTTCTTCTTCTTCTCACAGGTGTTTCCATACGTTGTGTGAAAGACTGAGCACACACTCCTCAACATGAACCTGACTGATTGTGATGATGCCTGATGATGAAACAGAAAGAGCTCCTCTTCCTCCCACTTGTACGTACAGTATAGCAGTATGAGACATTAAGTCATGGGATTTTTGATGGAAGTTTGCTGATGAATGCTATCTTAATGCAACACCTTTTCTTTTGGCTTTTCTGCAGGCTTTGTTGGACTTCCAGATCCAGAGATACTTCATTCCTGCCCCTCCCCATCTCTGCAACCACCAGCACTTTCTACGCATGCCGATTCATTGAAGGCCAAAGATTGCAGAGACGCTCCACCCGAGACTTCAGTGCCTTACTTTTCCAACAACGCCCCCTAATACGACGTCCAATGTGCTCTTTTATTGTGTACTTTGAGCCTCTGCACTGTTTTACAATAAATGAACTATTGTCTGCAACCATCTGATCAGTCATTTGAGACCAGAATCATTTGTATAAAACAGATCCTGAGGATATGATTGTTTTTGTGTGTTTAAGTTGAAGTGTGTTCCTTTGTCATGGTATATTAATTATTAGTCGCCACTTATTTAGGGTTTATCATCATCATCATCATCATCATCATCATCATCATCATCATCATCATCATCATCATCATCATCATCATCATCATCATCATCATCATCATCATCATCAGCATCAACATCATCATCATCATCATCATCATCATCATCATCATCATCATCATCATCATCATCTTTATTTAAAGAGACTCTTGGTCCATTATTACAAAACATACAACACTCAAATACAAACTAAAAAAAGGCAGCTATACCAATGTTTCCACAGAGGTGACTGGTATCGTACAGCACTGAGACACGGATTTGAAAGCAGCATAATGACAGAGTTATGAGAAACATTCAATCGACAGATGAATTTGTACATCAGACCTCTCAAAAGAGCATGGAACGTGTTGACTCGTGCATTACAGAACATTTCACTTGCACTGCACCACCTTGGTTTTCTAAGCAGTATACGCAAACAGTCATTATATGTGTCCAATTTACTTATTTTTCTTATATCTAACCCTGCATGCTATTCGTTTGTCTGTTATTACATGT